>JZLH01S0086364.1:17715-27747 GCA_001188425.1 Eucidaris tribuloides | reverse complement strand
TACTTCTTTGTCTTCTTATCTTCTTTTCTTCTTGGAAAAAAGAAAACAGAAAAGGAAAAAATAGATTAATCTGAATTCTTTTATTATCATTAAAAAATGAAATAGAATTTATTGCTTCATTTTTGTCTTGATCCTATTTTTTTCTTCATCATCCTTTTCTTTGCCAACTTCTTTCTCCTGTTTTTTTTCTTTTAATCTTCAAGACTTCATAAGACCTCCTGGCAGAAAAGTTCTGGATATAGGGGTATAGTATACCTTTAAAATGCTACATCTTCACCACTAATGCCCTTATTTTAATGTGTTTTTTGCCATTGCATTTGTCTTGAAAAGACCTTTCAAGTGATGTATAGTTTTGTTGAAATAATCATGTGATATATAGCTATCCTAACATCAGCAGGACATGTCTATTTATTGATGTGGATTTGATAAGAACATAAAGAGAAATCATTTCATTAATTTGATTCTTGTTGTGCCTGAGGACACTTGGGACAGCAAACAGATGTTGTCATAGTAATACAGACTTTTAGGTAATATAATTGTAAATTCAGCTTAGTCATGTAAATTAATTACAGATTGTTCAAAGTGTAGACTGGTATACACTCTAAATGCATAATTGAACTTGCATGCAAGTAAATATTAAATTTAATGAATGGATTTCTTGAAAATGTCCAAGTAACTGGAATTGCAAGTCTACAATATAATTCAGAAAAAAGACGTTTTGACAGGTTTGTGTTTTGTATTCTTTGAATATTTAATGTAATTAAAAAAATCTCAAAACAAGAAAAAAAATTACATGTGTGACAAAAGTGTACATGAGATTTTGCAAAAAGCAGTAGTCGGTAGATGCCACAGAAGAGAAGTAAAAGATAAATTTTACACATCAAATTCAAAAGGCACAAGACAGGCACAGTTTGATAGGAAATTAACACATACAGGGATAAAGTCTTATTGAATTTTTTGTAAAAATGAACCAAAATGGCCAAATAATATTAATTATACATGAAATATTTCATTGTTTTACAGGGCTTAAGAGTCATTTCCTTCAATTTTGAATATTTCAATTTTCAGCCATGCTGCTACCGTGTAAACTCACCCATTCAAATTTGGGTTTAAAGGGCAAATGATTATGCAACAGTGTATGCTTTGTTTGTATACTTCAGTTGAAATATAAATGGGCTGTATCTTCTGCAATATTAACTATTATAAATTGAGAATCAGTTGGTTTAATATGCTTAATGACCCGTGTATTTGACTGAAATGTTGAAGCAATATATTTTCTCAGCATTTCCTATAATTGTTCATTTATGAATCATTTAGGTTTTTTTGTAGGGGTCATGTTTGTAAATAAAGCAATGTTAGAAAGACTATTTCATGAATGTGAGATGCCACATTACATTTATTTTTCATTTGACCTAAGGTCATGTGTCGTATGGTGGGACCCCCAAATACCTGGTGGCGTTACATTTTTCAGTCCTCTTCTTAAATGAACTTGATGCATCAGAGCTATATAATCCTTCATCCAATTATGATGAATTTGAGCTCATTCTGCAGCAAAATTACTGTGCTTTTGAAATCTGATAAGCAATCTTGCATTACACTTTGTCTAATTAGTGAAAAATGCAAAAATGTTAACGAGGGTAAATCTGGTGGATAAGCGGAGGAGGATAAGCGGAGGAGGAGTATGTACAAACTCTATGGGGAAATTGCAAATTCACCTGTACACTTTTGTTTTTCCTACTATTTGCAGCAGATAAGCTATCTTGGAGTTATGATATGCATCTGACTAACTTGACACATGTTGTACTTAACAATTCTCAAAAGTAAAAGTGACATTAATGGTCTTCAAGGTCATTAATTACTTAATTAATGACTGGTGTAGCTTATGCTTGCCATTAACTTGTACACATTATGAAGCATGAAAGTACTGAATGTAAGGACATGCATGTATGTTCACTTCCGGGCTACATTTTGGTTGAAATTTTTAAATACACTCTACTGATTCATTTATTAAACAATATTCTACTAATTAATCTCTAAAATTTGTTAATTAGGTTTAGTAAACTGTTTGTTTAATTAGTGTAATTAATGTTATTGTAGCAAATTGCAACACAATTTTATACATATTTTGCCACACCCTGTATCACTACATCTGAAGTTTGAAAAGTAGTAAAACCATACATTTTCTTAAAGCTGAAAGTGTGCTCTTTCACACATGAATCAATGTGAGTCCATGACTTAATACGACTTAGTGCTGATTGTCATCAATATAACAAAATTAATACATTTTGTGATATACCTTAAAATTGTTTTTACACGCCCCTGTATGACAACTTGACCTTGCGCGATTGAGATTATTGAGTATAAGACTTTCAGAAAATGGATACTTTTGTTGGTTTTGATAAGTATTTTTGAGTATATTGTATTAATATGCAAGAAGCTGCAAAAATGTCTTAATTTTGGTGCTGTAACGCGGACACAAAGGGGCCCCACCATACGACACATGACCCTAACTAATGGCAATCTATTTTCTTCCAGCTCCTCAGCTAGTCCATCATGGCAACATTGATTTTCTGGTGTTTGACTATCTCTCCGAGATCACCATGTCCCTTCTTGCAGCAGCCAGAAGAAAATCACCAGTAAGAGCTTTTGCATATATTAATTTCTGTGTTTTTTTTCATAATTCATGAATCCTTTTCTTCATTACCTGTAGAGGAAGTCATTTGTCATCAGAAATTGCTAGTTTTGTTAGAATCGTTTACTTCTACTGAGCCTGAACAGAGGAAATGTCCTTACTCAGGTATTTTTACCAGTAAGTGTGAAAACACGTTGAGAATCAGGGAACATGACGGAAATACACATAAGTGATAAGGTAACTGTAGTCTTGGCTTAACACATTTCAGTTTACATTAGTGTTAATGACCTTTGAACGAATCTTGGATCACAGAAGGCAAAGTAAACATTTGTGTTCAGATAATTATCAGATTAAAAATCTATTTCTGGCTTCCTTGCTCAGGGCTTGCATAAAGTGGAAGATGAAGATTATCTCTTTGGAAATCATATGGTGTTAGATTCAATTGAATAATGTCTTTGAATTATGATGAGTTACAGATTTCACAATACTAAAGAATGGAAAAAATGAATGAAAAAAAAACTACTGTAACAGTAGTTTCCTCTTTTTCATGAAAATCAATCTGTAATGGTTCACTTCAGCAATTTTCTGAATAAGGGTAGCATAGAATATTCAACCAAATCTTTTTGATTATAAAATGGTATTTTATTGAACTCATCATAATTGCAGCCCAAAGGCTGAATTGCAATGACTTTACAATATACAAGATAAAAATGGCAATACAAGTGTGACATATGTAAAAAAAAAATACAAGCATAAAACACAACAAACACATTACACCAACAGATTGTTCTATCCGCAGGACATTAATTCATATGCCAATGTTTGTACATATTTGGCTAGTGACGACATAACTGTCTAAAGTTTCGTGTCATAGGGTCTTCATTTGTCCATGCAAACACTACCACAGAGGTCCAATATAACAGTTTGACAAGTTTTGAAATGGGGGTTTCCACAATGTTAGAGCCTTTAACCTTCCCATCACTTCTTTCCAACAGGACATGGGTTACACACCGGATTTTGTCCTAGCTGTCATCAAGCCGCTGATCAAAGACATCAAGAAGAAAGGGATCAGGGTGATCAGCAATGCGGGAGGGGTCAATCCCCTCTCCTGTGCCCAGGCTATCAGGGATGTAGCCAAGGAGGCTGGGGTGGACATCAAAGTGGCTGTTGTTACTGGCGATGACCTCATGGTGCAGGTTGGTCTTATTTCACAGGTTTCATTTTTAGCTTTGAGAAAATAAGAAATATATGAATAAATGAATGCTTAACTAAATATGTAAGTAGATAGGTAGATAGATAGATAGATAGATAGATAGATAGATAGATAGATAGATAGATAGATAGATAGAAAGATAGAGTCATCAAGCTCAAGTTAATAATAGAAGAAATTGTACTTATATGAATCCTGGCTGTCAGACTAATCAATAGCACACTGGAATTTCTTTTTTTTTTTTTTGGTAATATAAATACGTGATGTCTGTCAAATTTTGAGATGCTGTCAGATATGGAAGTGATATTTGTCAGTGTAATGATTGATTCCAGATTTTGAATTTCCCGTATATATATATATATATATATTACATTATAAGATATTCCGGTGGGAATACTCTGAGAACACAGAGAGTGAGCATACCTTTCAATGAATACCAAACTGTCAGTTTGTGTGTTGTGGTTATTGAATACTACATTAAAATAAACATTCTCAGATATATCAAAATATTCAGTATGCACTGATCAAAATTCTACTACTACTACTACTACTACTACTACTACTACTACTACTACTACTACTACTACTTCTGCTGCTTCTGCTGCTACTACTACTTCTGCTACTACTACTACTACTTCTGCTACTACTACTACTACTACTACTACTACTACTACTACTACTACTACTACTACTTTTACTTATACTACCAGTACTACTGATATTAACATCAGGGATATTGTCACAATTGTAGATGAATTACATTATCAGAAATATTGAAAGCAATGTGGGCAGGTTGCTCTTTTCTTGTATGTTGAAATGTCTTCAATGATGTGATATTTTTCTTCTCATTCGTTTTTTTCTTTCAGAAAGATGCAGTTCATTCTATGAAACCAACTGACATTGATTCTGGGAGGGCCCTCCCTGATTCCCTGGTTACCATGAATGCATACCTGGGGTAAGATGACCTTCAGGATCGTTTAAACCCCCATTCCACTGACCATCGGAACCCCATCTGAAGCCCGTCTAATCCCAAATATGCAAAAATTCACCCGATATCTCCTATTGTTGGTCGTTGTTTTTCGAAAAATCTGAATTGGTGACAGGTGGCTATCAGGCACGTCGAGCAGACAGCAGATTGCAACCAGCTGAGTGTCAGATAACTGCTTATTATTGTACACACATCATATTGCCTTCATACGTAGGGTAGACATGCCCGATAGATGCACAACAGGAATCTGACACACATGGTGACTGACTCGAAATTTGTCCGACACTATCATCGGGCGATTTTGCCTCATCGGATCACGTCCCACATGTCGGACACTTACCTGATATTTGACAAACACGAATTGGATTCATCAGAGTGTGATACGATAGGATAGCATCAGGGCCCTGGGAACGATTTTTTTCACCGGTGGTGCAGAGATATATATTTTCGCGGCCCCCCAAAAATTTTAGCGGCCAAAAGTTTTTTTCACGGCCAAATTCGCAGCAAATCAGCCAGTGAAAAGGTGGCTCATTGGGGGGGGGGGGGGGGGGGAGTGTCGGCGGAAAATTTTCGCACCCCAGCACCCCGTACAGGCCCGATGGATAGCATTTACAGATCTGAGGAGCTACTATATTATCATTGTACTACTCTTGCAATGACTACTTCTTCTTCTCCTACTACTACTGCTACTATTACCTGCACTACTAGTACTACTACTACTATTACTTGTACTACTAGTACTACCTACTACTACTACTTATAATGCTACTACAGCTACCACTGCTACCACTACCACCCCGGCCACCAACACCTCCGCCACTACTACTCTACTATTCTTATTATTACTACTACTACTGCTACTACTACCACTGCTTCTACTACTACTACTACTACTACTACTACTACTACTACTACTACTACTACTCCTACTACTACTACTGTCTACTACAACTACTACTACTACTACTACTACTACTACTACTACTACTACTGCTACTACTTCTACAACTACTACAAAGTACTGCTTAATGCTGTTGCTACTATAACTGCTACTGCCACTTATTTTTACTTTTAATGGTAATTGATTATATCATGATGACAATGATAGTAACAATATCATCAAATATTTTTGTTGATTTGTTTGCAGTGCAACACCCATTGCTCGAGCCCTTGATCTTGGTGCGGATATTGTATTGACTGGTCGTTGTGTGGACAGTGCTGTAGTACTAGGACCTCTCATGCATACGGTAAGTTTGGATGTACATGTGTAGTTACACATTATTTACTCTACCATAAATGCACCTTCTTTATGTAGATGGTGATGTCCCCTCTACTTGCACATGTGCAGATTGGTCAATTTTGACATCACTTTTATAACTTTATAAAGATCATACATGGGCAATGTCCATGAAATTCATGATGTTTCTGAAAAGCTACATAATTGTTTAATTTTTCTAAAAGATATGTAATGGCAGTAAAATTCTTGCAATATATTTCTCCTGAAATCCAAACAGGAAATATATTGTGTGAGTTTGGATTAATAGTATTTCTTGTAATTTTAGTGAGAGCTTTTGTTGTTGGGAAATAGCCCTGATATATCCTGTAGCATGTAATGTTTGTGCTAATTTAGTGAAATGTCTGCATCTTAGCTGTAATTATTGTGCAAAAATTTGTTTTTTTATACTTGTCAATGATGGACTTCTGTAATTTGAAATTTTGAATGAATGTAATTGTGATATCATAAGAAATAAAATGTCTGGAACTTAGCTGTAATTTTGGTGGACAAAATTTTGTTTAATTTACTTGCAGAATTTGAATGTGGGCAATTTCAAATTTTGTACGATGTTACTATGATAATTACTCAATTACGAATCATTTCAGTTTGGTTGGTCAACCGACAATTATGACATCCTAGCTGCAGGCAGCCTGGCTGGTCACTTAGTGGAGTGTGGAGCCCAGGCTACTGGGGGCATCTTTACAGACTGGCATCTGGTTCCTGATTGGTGAGTCTGTAACTAAAATTAGAATGCAAAACAAGAAATAAATATGAACACTGTATTTTTGCCGAATTATTTGTGTGTCAAGAAATTTGCTTATCTTAGTTTAGTATTATGCTTTGGGATTTGTTTTTATCATAATTTGTGAGTACATTGTTTGATTCTCAATGCAATGATTTTGTCTGTATTCTTTCACACAGTGTATTAGTATCAACAGGTTTCTATCCCGTAATAGAATATTTCTCAATGGGAGAATGATTTATGGCAAGGTTATAAATCTAGTAAGAACATTAGAATATGAAGACATATCCTCATTGAAAAATAGTAAAATTATGTGCTTGATGGATTTTGGACATATATATTCCTAAAATAGTTCGATCAAAATGTCCAGACAGATCATTTACATCATAGCATAGGGTACTTTATCTAGGGTATTTATACTTGTTTCCATTGAAAATGAATGTTGTCAGATTACTTTTATGCATTATCTGGGGTATCATATCTGTTTATTAACCTGTACAAAATACATGATAATTGCATATTGTTGGATTATAATTATAACAGCTCAAAAATTTCTTTTTCAGTGGGAATATTCCAGAATATTTCCCCCTCTAAAGATTACTTCCCTTTTGCTGATGGAGTTCTGTGTCTTATGCTTGGCTGAGCATATGATTTGTTGGTTTTGAACTTATGCAATGTACAAACATTGATACTAAATTTATGTATGAGCATTGTGAAAATATGTGGATGTATTAAAACGTTTCAGATTCAACATTATTCCATTCAATTCCAGAATATTCCAGAATACTTGGAAAATGATTCTCCAACCTTTCTTTACATCTAGGTTACTAATCATTTTTATGGTTTACATGAAAGGAAATAACCAGAATAACAGGGAGCATAGTCTGTGTTTGTATTGGTGGAACCATAATTCTAAGTAATCAAATTTGCCAATGTTCATTTTGTTTTTGTTTCTAGGGACAACATAGGCTTCCCAATTGTGCAGTGCGCACCAGATGGTAAATTCGTCCTCACCAAACCACCCAAAACAGGGGGCCTTGTTTCTAAGCCAACAGTTGCCGAGCAACTTGTTTACGAAATAGGGGATCCCCGTCGATACTTGTTGCCGGATGTCACATGTGATTTCAGCCAGGTCAACTTGGAAGAGGTCAAAAGTAAGGTTAACCTTCAGTTTGTTTGACAAAAGGGACTGTCATAAAATTTTGGCAGGCTGGAATATGTGGAGGAGAGTGACAGGAGTAATGGGTAACAAAAGGGTTTCTGCCAGAACAAAGAAGATATATAGGACAGTTGTTAGACCACCCATGACGTACAGGCTTGAGACATCATTATTCACAAAAAAATCAGGAAGAAGAGTTTGATGTGGCAGAATTGAAGATGTGATCTTGTTTTAGAGTGACAAAAAGGAACAAAATTAGAGATGAGTTTATGAGCAGGATTGATAAAGAAATATGAAGGTTTTGAGATAAGATGAAGGAGGGAAGACTGCAATGGGTTGGGCATGTCCAAAGGGAGAGGTATGGAGTACAAAGGGAGAAAGATGTTGGAAATGGCGCCACCAGGGAAAAGGAAGAGAGGCTGGCCAAAAAGGAGGTTTATGGATGGGTTTAAGGAGGATATGAGAATGATTGGTGTAACAGCAGACGTATCACAAATTAGATCATGGTAGGGAGACTGTATTCGCTGTGGCGACCTTTTGGGAAACGGCAAAAAGAGAGACAAAAACAGTTACAGTAACATCCTGTGACACTGTTTCCATTGAAATACTTGCTGTTATGAAAAATCTATAGCAAGTGCTCTTCAAAGTATTTTCTCATTTTGTAAAATATCGCGTGATGTGACAGGAAGATGGATCTTAGATATCCCTGTTATACTAACAAGAATTTTAACCATTTAACCTGTTGGCTATGGGAACTGTATGTGCCATGTATCAATCTCTGTGGAAATTACAGAAACTCAGAGGGAATGTATTAATTATGGAGTATTACATGTTTTCATGTTATGTTGTTTCAAATTTACCATGAAATGAAGTCATGGAAAAAAAGACACTACCGGTATATCTTGATGATGTGTCAATAAATAAGCTGAAATAAGCTAAAATTAATGTTTGTTTTGGTTATAAGAATTTAAATTCAAGATTTACCATTTTGGTCACTTGTAATTTATTCAGCAGCTGTAATTTTTGGTATATTCATCTATATTTCGGAAGTACAGTATTTACTTAGAATAGTAAATCAACCAAAATCGTTTTGATGTTTTGCTATTTTTTCAGTGTGTGCACAATTTTTAAACAGTTTTCAAATCATTTCCCTCAAATTCTGATTCATTGAGGTACTTATTTAGGTTGTCTTGTTACCCTATGATCAGGAATAATGCTTGATTATCAAACAAATTTTCTTTTCATCTGCACACATTCACTATCAAATCAACCTGATTGAAGTCATGTTTATAAGAATATAGTGGCACTTAAAATGACAAACTAATGCAATTATTAGCTCATCCGGCCCGAAGGGCCCGATGAGCTTATGCCATGGCGTGGCGTCCGTCCGTCCATCCGTCCACAGTTTTGAAAATGCTTCTTCTTCGTCATTTCTCAACCGATTTTGATTCTGATTGTTTCATATGATAGGGCTAGGACCTGAACACAAACTTTAAAAACTACAAACGTCAATGACGTAGCGCTCATCCGGCATCTCGCACATCAATATATCCGAAATTTCATGTGGTAAATTTTATACTGGTGAAAAGATTAAAATTTGATGTCCGAAGGAACATGAATATAAAAAATTCGAGTGAGAAAAATATTAGTTCATGCCCTGGAAGGGACATGAAAAAAATAAAATAATAATATAAAAAAAATAATAAATACAGCACATAATTATATATGATTGCATCCCCGGATCCCTTCCGGGGCTCCATACTGATTTTGTTGTTGGAAAAAGCACATTTGAAGTGGAACAAATTAAATAGGTTACTTGATATGAATAAGAACTGAAATAAATTCCTGTTATTTTTGGAATAAATTTGCATAAATTACCATAATTAATTAATGGAGCAACAGTTAAAAATTCTGGTAGAAGTTTAGTGTACCAAGCTTAGCTCTACCAGATAAAGCAAACTAAATCAAAATTGGTTGAGAAATTGAATGAAAGAAGCCATTTTTTTAAATTTTATTTGTGATTTT
>JZLH01S0086364.1:1322-17690 GCA_001188425.1 Eucidaris tribuloides | reverse complement strand
CTTTTTTTTTTTTCTTATTTTGGAATAAATTTGCATAAAATTACCATAATTAATTAATGGAGCACAGTTAAAATTCTGGTAGAAGTTAGTGTACCAAGCTTAGCTCTACCAGATAAAGCAAACTAAATCAAAATTGGTTGAGAAATGAATGAGAAGAAGCATTTTTTTTAAATTTTATTTGTGATTTTGAATAAATATTGCATAAATTTGCATAATTGATTAATTTTAAATTTGCATAATTGATTAATTTCACAATTTTGTGTATAGAAGTCTTGAAGCCCCACACTAGCACCTATCAGATCAAACAAACAGATGAAAATCGGTCAAGAAATGTGAGAGAAGAAGCAATTTTTGTTATTTTGGATTAATTTTGCATAAATTACCATAATTAATTAATGGAGTATAATTTCAAATTCTGTGTAGAAGTTAATGTGCATAACTCAGCCTACCAAATAAGGAAATCACAATTAAAATTGGTTGAAAAATGAAGGAGAAAGAAGCATTTTTTGTGATTTTGAAAAATTTGCATAAATTGCATAATTAAATTTTAAATTTGCATAATTGATTAATTTCAAAATTTTGTGCAGAAAAGTCTTGAAGCCCCCACCTAGCCCTATCAGATCAAACAAACAGAATGAAAATCGGTCAAGAAATGTGGGAAAAGAAGCAATTTTTGTTATTTGGGGGATAAATTTGCATAAATTACGCATAATTAATCAATGGAGTATAATTTCAAAATTCTGTGTAGAAGTTTAATGTGCAAATACTCAGCCCTACCAAATAAAGCAATCAAAATCAAAATCGGTTGAGAAATGAAGGAGAAGAAGCATTTTTTGTGATTTCGAATAAATTTGCATAAATTAAAAAATATAATGAATTTCACGATTCTGTGTAGAAGTTTTAATCCCCAAGGGATGTGCAAGTCCATTACTTCCCTTCATTATCAATACCAAACGGTAGTTTAGTACTTACAAATGGTGTGTTGAAAGTTTGAGATCCATACGTCATGAATTTGTTGTTTTATGAGAAAAACTAATAATGACATGTTACCAGAATGTTGTTCTTTCCGTGAGTTTAAATTTTGCTCAAAATGCGAATCGCGGTTATGTGTACCGTCGCAAGACCAGCGGAGTGCACTGATTGGTTAAACAGCTAACCCCCGCGCGACCTTCGGCTAACGGCTGATCGGACAATTTTGGAACGGCCCGTGCACGTCGACGTCACAGATTTTTTTTTTTAAGACTTCAGAGTCATTTGAAAAAGGATGAAGTTTAACCGTCCAGATTTTCACTAAAACTCAATATTTTACCCCAAGTCTCTATGAGAGGTGTTAATTTATATTAATTTTCACATTGGATATGATTTCAGCTGATTTCATTCATTTAGATGTTTTTGACATGCAAATCAATGACACAATCTTTAAACTTACAATTTCAAATTGCTCAAATATACTGCTTATTCCAACTTATTTCTCTGTTGTACATAGATGCAGATGAAGATGGTGTTTTGGTGACTGGTGTTAAAGGCTACAACCCTAGTGACAGTTATAAGGTAAATGCCTGAATACATTGATGTCTCACAGTGAAATCAGGGCTGCCAACTCCCACGCATTGAGCATGAGACTCCCAAAATTTGGCCCTTTCTCATGCAAAAAAATTGTTTGATTTTCAATACATTTCTATTGATCTCAAGCATTTGGATCTCTCACTTATATCACTGGCCTATGGATGTCTCACACAAATGGATTCATTGACATTGGTAACTCTGTGTTGCTAACTTATGTCCAATTCTAAACTTTACATTTCAAAGTATGGAAAATTAATGTTCTTTCTGTGTCTTTATCTGTGACTAGGTCAGTGCGACATTTCTTGAAGGGTTTCGTGCCACAGCAGTATCTGTCGTTGCAGGCCCACATGCAGTGGCCAAGGGTCGTAGGACAGCAGAGAGTACTATCAAAAGGTAGGTTGATCTGTTGATCTGTCTTATGCAAATATGATCTTGATACTTTTTCTGTCCCTTTAATCCCCCACTCCTCCCCTCACTCCTTCACACACTCCTTCACCCACTCCTTCCTTCACTCCCTTATTCCATCCCCCACTGCCTCCCCTACTTCATTCCCAACCTTGAAAACAAAATGTTAACAATAAAACAAAATAAAACAATTAACAAGATGAAACTTAACCACCGTCACAGACAACAAGAACGACAAACAAAATAAAACAGTGCGAAATGCATTTCTCCCAGGTTATATTCATCAGCTGCAGTTATGAACAACAGGTGTTCAACATTCTTAGAACATTGTACATTACAGGAAGCAGGAGGGTAGTTTGCATCAGTTGCAGTTATAAACAACAGGTGTTCAACATTCTTAGAACCTTGTACATTACAGGAAGCAGGCTGAGTAATAACAATGTAATGGAATTCCTGTCATTTGTCTATTGCAAGAATCAATTAACCGAGGAATGTGTATCTGGTTAGTTATCACAGGTGTTTTCAAAATGGTATCTCATTTGCATATAAGTGGCAATTTTTGTAAACAACTTCAGTCCCTATAAGTTTTGCATTAATGTCTTGATTACATTGCAATTTACATTACCTGTCAATATCCAACAACATGAAGTTAAGAACAATGAAATTCTGTTATTAGAGGGAAAAGGAAACCATTTCCTGATGTGTGCAATTTAAATTTATGGATGCTTGTTTAACTTTTAAGTGATGATTTCATCATACTTTTTCAGTAAAAGTATTGGATTCATTATTTAGAAGCTGTATATTTATATTTTTTGTTCCTGTTGTAGAGTAAGGCGAATATTTAAGATGCTTGGTTTGAAAGATTTCACAAAGACACGTGTCCAGGTAAGCTATTTGATTAGAAATAATTCAACAGTTTATAGTATGTACTACAACACAGCTTGTGTAATGTGTATTAATTGTAAGATCGCCTGCAGTAAATAGAGGACCACACATTATATGTTATCAATTTTTTACCAATGCTCATGAAATTTGACACACACTTTAGTCTTGGGATGAAGATGTGCAAGACACAGTTTTTGTATGTGTCGGAAACTGTGTTGCAAATCTTGTGGATCAAACTACTTCCTCAGTGTTTGACCAATGCTCATGAGATTTGGCTCATACTTTAGTCTTGGGGTGAAAATGTGCAAAACAAATTTTTTGAATGTGTCGAAAACTGTTGCAGTGGTAACAGCATATTGTGATAAATCAGCAAAAATTCTTGCGGATCAAAGTACTTTTGCAGTTTTGACCAAGGCTCATGAGATTTGGCACAAACATTGGTCTTGGGGTGAAGATGTGCAAGACACATTTTTGGTTTTGGAATGTGTCAGAAACTGCATTGCCATGGTAACGGCTTATTATGGCAATAAGTCAGGGATGTGATGGGGCGGGGGTATTAATCACCTCCCATGATATTTCTAGTTACGAATAGGCTTATTAAATATGCTGAGCAATGTGTTGCATCTTTAAGCTGAATTTGCCCTCCTATTAAAATTTGTTTTACTTTTTCAGATGATTGGATCAGAGGAGACGTATGGACCTCATGCTCGGGACATAGACCCTCGTGAAGCTTCGTTATGGATGGCAGTAGAACACTCACAACGTAATGCTCTAGAAATATTCACCAGGGAGATAGCAGCTGCTGGAACTGGCATGGGTAAGTATTTTTTTTGGGGGGGGATTTTGTAGCAGTTGTTTCCTTGTTTGTTTATTTGTTTATGTTGCTGTGTCTGTTTTGTTTGTGTGTATCTGTGATTTTAGTGTAGATATATGTTTCTATTACAAATTCATATTTAGCTTATTACACCAAATGTTCTTCATTTTTTATGTCACAAGTATATCCATGAAACTGTTTATTGAATTGAATATAGGTTTTATTTCCATTTGTAATTGCATAAAAAAGTGTACATAAACATGATATACAACATAAACATTATATGTAGTATACACAAAGAATTCAGTCTTTATATATGTACATAACAGATTTGTGTCATGATTGGTGGAAATAAAGATAGCACAGAGAGCTTAAAAATGTATAGACAACCCATGTAAAATATCTATTGAAAAAAATGCAATTGGCATAATAATTATATTTTTGTCACACACAGGTCTGCATTTTTAGTGTCAATTTGGGTTTTTAAAAGATTGTTTTTTAATGTTGTTTTTTGTTTTCTAGCTCCTGGTCTTACTGGATTAGTGGGTGGAAGGCCAAGAGTGTAAGTGTGAAGTGCTGAAGTTTATTTTATACTTTTGTTGGACATCAAAGAAAATACAACACATTTTTATTTGATCTGCAGTGGTTAATGCTTGTGTAATTTGCACATTTGAGAAAAAATAGATTTAGAAAGAGTTCTTCAAACTTAAGGAACGAGTTGAAATAAACTTGTAATTTTAACATAAATATAATTCTTTAATGCCTCACAAGAACATACAAACTGAATTTTAGTGGAAATACTGAAAAATATTACTAATAACAAAATATATCTATGTTGTTTTATTTCTGTGCAGTGGACTCTTTTGTGTTTTTGTGTATGATCATGTTTCACAAGTTTCCATGATCTTCATTGGCTGCCAATACAATTTTACTTTAATTAATGTATTAAAATAATTTGAATTATTAAAAGTAAATGAGATGATTGGGGGTAGTCCTCGGCTTGGGCTGAAAATACTAGAATCAAGTAAACTATGCAAGGATTCTTCTGTGAAAATTTTGTAGTCAAATGTTGACTCATTCTAAAATAACTAATGTCAATATCTCTCATGGAAGGCAAACCTGCTGTGTGGCTCTCTATGGGGCCTATTTTTATCATGCCCCGATAGAAGTAATGTTCATGCTTGATTCTCCTTAAGTAAACAAATAAGAGATAAATCCTTCCAGCTAGGAGATCCACTCCAGCTGGTGTATAGTTGGTATATATTTCAACTCATTTGGTTCTTGAGGCATTTAAAGTGTTTACAATCATGTCACTGACCCTTAACATGAGTTTTAATGTGCATTTATAGTGTTGCCTCTGTTTGTATGCAAGAGCATATTTAACCACACAAACCTAATAGTCTGGGAGCTAGCTACTTCTCAATTTACCCCATCGAGCCCCAAAAGATTTGACCCCAAAAATTACTTTAGACTATGCTATGCTGAATGAAAAGATAAGTCAGCTGGACACGCAGTGTCGGTTTTGGTCGGCGGCTAGACCGAATTTAAGGGGCGTTCATTTAGCCTAGTCCCAACAAGCATAGATTAGTGGGTATGTTTGGCGTCTTCGTGACTGCTGTATAGCTGGCATGCAGTGCGATGCGGGTGCGCATTTTTGTTCTGCTATGCGCGGCGCGTAATCAATGATGTTGAATACATAACATTGCCGCAATTGAAATGACATTACTGCGCACGGCATACACGACAAAATGCGGCACGCGTCGCAACACGATGGGCAGGTATAGCAGGTCAACTGAAGACAGCCAACACTACCCACTAATCTATGTGTGGGACCTTAGGTAAATGAACCCCCTTAAATTCGGTCTAGGGACCAAACCCGACCACTGGTGTCCAGCTGACATATCTTTTTTCATTCACATAGATAGTCTAAGTAATTTTGAGGGGTCAAATCTTTTGGGCTCGATGGGGTAAATTGAGAAGTAGCTAGCTCTCACCCTATAAATATTAAAAACTTTTGATCAAACGACGAAAAATCTTCTTATGCAAATTTTTGTTAAAACCAAATCGTTCGGAGAAGAGCATTTCGAAGAGTTACACCAGTATTATGGATTTTACTTTCACAAAGTTTGAAGGAGATCACTGTGTTAAAACAGTATAATTCATGGTGGAAATATACTTATTTTAAAGTTATTAAAAACATATAGGTACGTACATGACTTTTTGTATGTTAAACATGTGAATCCCTCATTGTTACAATAATCTTGATATCCACATTTACACTCTCCTGGAAGTGTATCGGCATTACATTCATATGCATCAGGAATGTTGGGTTTTATGAATTCTAAAGAACAGTTTTTATTATATAATCTGTGGCAGCTACACAAAAATCTTCTGCAAAAAACAATCAAACTTTCATGAAATATTTTCATTTTTCTATGTTGTTCCTTATTTATATAACAGATCTCCCATCTTAAAGCTGCTGTCTTTCCTATATCCAAAGGACAAAGTACCAGTAAGTATTGCTTTTGACTGTGACAAGCAGGATAAAACTTTAGTCTCATCTTTAACTTCTACATCTCATCACAAACAGACATGTGCCCCTCTGCAAAACGACAGAAAATGTTACATTCAGAACACCATTAAGTGAAAAGCTCGCCAGATGACGTGGAACTTCCCTTTTATTACAACATAACTGTCAGTATACTTTGTATCATGTAAAAAACAATAGTAACAAAGTCGTATTACATTGAGTGTGATTCGACCACGGGTTAAAAAACAGAGATGAAACCTTATGAGAAAATGCTCTGGAAAATCTTGTGGCCCTAATACTACATAGATAGTAAATATGTAGGGCAAATAAAGTTGTTGATATGCTGGTTGCAAGCTAGAATGATTAGATTCAGCACATTTCTTTCTTTTGATACCACGCCCTAGCGGCCATATCGCTTGCCATGTGCACAAGCATACATTTGTATCCTTCCTGATGCTTGACCTGCGAGCCTTATAAAAATGCATTTATTGACAATGCGTAAGTAGGTATATGTTAACGAACAAATGAATATTGGCCTGCTATACAACCATAAAACGGGCAAAAAATATTCTTGCTATGTGCACCCACCTCACTGCTATACTTTTGTGCACTTGCAGGTATCCTGTCACACATTTATATTAAACCTGTCATTCTCAAACATTGGCTACCCATTGCCAATACCATTGCAATTACAATACAATTACAATATAATTATTTTTATAGCGCTATACACATATTTGTTTCATAGTACTTAAACAAATCATAACAGTTCAATACAAAAATACAACAAATCAAAAGAATTATTAAAATAGAAAATCATTACAATTGCAAACACACAAAAAAACAATAACATTGAATACAGGAAAATAATAAGCTTCATTATTGTTTATCAAACAGGTGGGTCTTTAATGAATTTTTGAAAATATGAATAGAAGGGGATGAACGAATGTGAAGGGGCAGGTCATTCCATAGTCTGAATGCATTGTTGCCGCAATATATCAGATTGTATAGTTACAAACTATAAGTTCCCTGATTTACAGAAAAAAACGGTAAGATTACATTTAACATATAAGATATAATAGGCAACCACACAACATAGACATAGATTAAGTACATTTTACAAACATAATACATACAGTAAATGCAGATCCTTTATTAAAACGTGAGCCATGGTGTTGTCACAAGTGTTAGAAATGTCATCATAATGTTTCCTCGTCAGTTTCTGCAGCAAACAAGAAATGTTAGTAGCAGTCATATCACACTTTAGCATGCATGTGTTGACATATCAAAATTCCTCTAAACTGATAGCATATGCAGAACTTTCAATGTATTTGTTGTTTTTTTTCACATCTTATACCAGCGTGGTTCAGCGTGCTTTTAACTTATACAAAATTTACCCATAACTTATTCGACATACGACAGCGTATTTGCAATTTTTTTTTTCCGTACATGTGCATATGCTGGCTAAATAGTCAAGGTGTGATGGGGCCATAAAAACAGCTGCCATAGGGGTAACTTTTTGAGCTCACATTGTCTTCTTGTATGCTTTTCTTGTCAAGACAAGCTGTACAGTACCTTCTCCCAGCAGTCCACATTCCAGCTAGTCAGGTAGACAAGATCTAGCCACACGTTGGCTTGACCAGATCCAGCCATCTGATTTTCTATAGCCTCTTTCAAAATTCAAATTCAAATTTATTTCATAAAATCGCATTAAATATACATCATAAATTTGTCAGGATTATCTGTAAGCACCTTGTAAAACCCTGCAGGTGCGAGTGAATGGACAGACTCTTTTCATGGTCACATTGATAAAATGATGAAATACTAAAATGATGAAGTTATAAAATACACTCATTGATAAAACAGACAATCGTGTCTGTAAAAACTGTTAAATAAAATAAACAGAAACATTATGCAAAAAGACAAACACAAAACAATAGAATCCAAACTAACAACTACAATAAAGAGGAACATGATTATGATATTACATAACCATCATTTTGCTTGCCAGAATGTGCTACTTAAATTCGTCTTAGTTTAAAATTACTGAAAGTGGTGAGATTTTCAAAGGAAGAATCAAGGTTATTCCATAAATTAGCTGCTTTTTTCTTGATTGAATTTCAATGCCGTAATTTAGGCTTGAATATGAAAGTCCAATGTGGTATGGAATCCAGCATGGTGAGGGATTAATTGCTCTCATTCTTCTTCAATAAACTATTATAGTTCTGTGAATTTGTAGAATTGAACTTGATCCACTGATAAGACTGTAACTGTGTTTTTGACCAAAATGTGTAGATATTGCCATGCACCGCATCACAGCTGTGTTAAGCATATTTAACTCGTGAGTGGGAGCAAGACATAATGGAAAATATTCTTCTGCTGTTTACCCAGGTTCTTGTGCAGATAGAGTGACTGATTGAAGTCTTTCCAGAAATGATTTTTTGTCAGAATGTTGACATCACAGTAAGAAATCCAAATTAATAGATATGATAGCTGTTTTACACACTCACTATCTGCTTCAGATTTCATAAACCATGCCTTGGTATTGGAAGCAGTAAGTATATTGACTCACTTGTTTCAGGGCTTATTTTCGTTGGATACAATTTTTGAAGGACATTGTGTTTTGAGTTCATGGTTCCATCTTCTGAAGTTCGGTATCTGCCTGTTTCACTCTCTTGTCATGCTGTCATTTGTGTAGAATGGAAAGTTTCAGAGTTCTTTTCCATTGAGAATCTCATCTATTATGTCAAAATTATCTGCCGTGTATTGAATGAATTTGTTGGCTACGCGATTTGGTGGAACAATAGCCCCTGTTGCTTGGTCCATAGATATCAGGGTGCTCTCAGCTAAAGCAATATCTATTTGCAAAAGTGAGAGTGTTGAGTCATGTGCGTCTGTGTGAACCCAGTGGCTATGCTCTAGGTATATGCATGCATTGATATCTGAAAAGGCATGTGTTGTATGTCTATTGCCATTTTCTAGAAAAAAAATAAAGTGTTTTCTAGGGGCATTTGGGGTTAAAAGTTGGGAACCAGACTAGGGTTGTGGTAACTGGGGCAGTGAATATTGACTCACTTGTTTTAGGGCTTTTTTTGGGTTGGACACAGGTTTTAAAGGATGTGTTATGCAACCAGGATGTGTCAAGTGGATGGTTCCAGCTTTTTAAGTTCAGTATGTGCCTGTCTTTTTCCGTGGCCATGGTGCCGTTTGGGTGGAACAGAATTTTTTTTTCATTGATGTCTCTTCCAGTATGTTGATGTTATATGAACTTCAGTGGATTTGTGTGTTAGCCACACGATATGGTGAAATAATAGCCCCTGTTGCTTGGTCCATAGATTTTAGGGTGATTTCAGCTAAAGCAATATCTACTTTCAAAATATGCTTTAATATAACTCAAACAGTGGACTGCCTTATGGAACAATTCAGCAGGTTTTTAGCTCACTTCAGCAAATGACTGAAGTGAGCTTTTTTGATCACTTTTTGTCTATCTTTCATTTTTGTCTGTCAACAAGTTAAATAGCAACACATGCACACTGGTGAAATGATGTAGTAATATGAATGTTATTTCATTTTTTTTTGTCAGTAAACTCTCACAGATATGCATACTCCTTTCAGCCATGCAGGAATATTACAAGTATGGTACCGACAGAGTTAATAAAGAGTAACAAAACTGATTCACTTCTTTTTTTTCAGATCAAAATTGATGTGGATGGGGTTGAAGAGGAATTCGTGATGCCACCAAGTAAAGACAAAGATGCCGGTTCTCGTCCTGCTGAAGAAGCTCCCTCTAGTGGTGAAGTCAGGACAGGCAACCACTCATTCACTGTAGGCCAGCTGGCGTACACCCGAAGTGGTGATAAAGCCAACTCGGCGAACATTGGTAAGTGTTAAAAGAGTAGGCTCTATGTGCGTGCTTATGTCAGGCAAACCTCTAATAGCGAGATTGTTTATAGCAAGAAAACTGTCACAGTTACAATTTTTGGTTTCTTGTCATTTGTTCCAGCAACTATTGCATACACTAACAGTAACCCCAATCCTAACCCTAACCCTAACCCATCTCACTCATGACATGGTAGCTTGACTCTGTGTGTGATTCTCATTTTTGGCCAAAAATTACATCTCTGAATGTGTATATCAAATAATTTTAACTTAAGTGAAATTTTTTTTTTTTCTTCAGTTCAGGCATCTGCAATAGGTTCAAAACTCTTTCATTTTTCAAATAGAAAGATTCTCAAAATCAAACTGGTCTAGTCTCAAGGAGATGGTGCGGCAACTTCTCCATCAAATTCATGAATCAATGAATTGGTTTTTGTTCACTGCAATTTCTACTTTTTCGCCAATCTTAGAATTTTTTTCCGCATATTCCACATGCTTCCATTTTCTTTGGGGTTATTACTCCAAACACTACTACAAATATACTACTTTTCTCCTAGTTTGGTGGATTGAATGCTATATTTCTCCTATTTGGAGAATTTTGCTCCTAATTTTCTCCAATTTTTTAACCAAACGGAGTTGATGGCCTACAGTGAGTGTGTGTCTCTGTGTAATTGACAATGTCTATGGAATCTGTCACCTGATCAAGTTAATAATTGATGACAAAGGTCTGTGGAATTGAAGCCAAGTTCTAGCCAAGAAAGTATGCATACTTAATGAGGCTTCAGCTTCGCTTTTGTAGTAAACAAATTCCACAGACATGGTTAATTATTAACTTGAACAGGTGACAGATCAAATACACATAAACACACACTCACTGACTACTGGGCATGTGCTGCAATTTGCACACACTTGTTGTTGTTTTGACCAACCATTTGAAATCTTGATGGTTGTCTGGCAGAAGGGCCCTAGCATATGTTCCAGGCAGAAAGACCTTAACAGTGAATTTTCTCTAATTCAAGAAATATTGCCTTATTTGATATTTGCGCTCAAAGGTAAATAACATGATTGGGGGTAGTCCTCAACTTGAGGTAAAACTATTCCAAAACCATTTTTATTTGCCAAAAACAAATTTTACCTGCTAATTACTAGCCAAACAGTTCGTTCGTTCACTTGTACACGTTTTGCGGGAGGTTTTTTCATAAAGCGGGAGATTGTTGGGATGGCGGGAGGATTAGCCTGGTGGCGGGAGACTCCCGCCAAAAGCGGGAGGGTTGACAGCCCTGGTTAAAGCCATTCTGCCAGCAACATATTCTAGCTCTCTTCTGCCGGACAACTGACAAATTCTGTCTTCAAAAGTATTTGATGCACCATATGATCTGCTCTTTTGTGTAATTTTTTCAGCACTGTGCCCTGGGTTTCAAAACTGTGTAAAAGTTATGTTTGAAGTGTGCTTTTCAATGTTTAAACAAACTTGTGCAAAATGTTTGCTTAAATGATCATATACAATACAACACCACAGAGTATAATAATAACAACCTCAGCATCATATTCACTCCACTTTTTGGCAGTTTATGTACTTCTGTTGTGCCCTGGATCAGTCTCAGCATCATTACTGAAGAAAATGGTTTGCAGGACACAAAAGGGATCTACATAATTCATATCGCATGGTACATTATTTACTGATTATGAGTAATGAAAATGCAATAAAACTGCACCAGGCAAAATTTCATATTTCTGTTGAAAACTTGTGCATATAATGAAACTTACCAAAGTAGTATCAAATTACATTTATTTTACATGTTCAAACCCAGATAGGGGAAAAGTAACATTTCATTGTCTGTGGTTACTGTTCAAGCTCCGTTTAATACTTAATCTCAGTGTTACACATTAAATATACTTTTTGAATAAAAGAATGTGGTCATGATAAGGGTATCTATGTAATGTGTGTAGGCTCACTTTTGGATGGGGGAAATTGTATTTCTACCATATATTATTTGTTGTGACATGCTACAAATTAAAGGTTAATAACATGATTGGGAACACTTGAAAATGCTCAAGAACCAAATGAGTTGAAACATATACAAACTACACCAGCTGGATTGGATCTCCCAGCTGAAAGGATTTGTCTTTAATCTGTTTACGTATGGAGAATCAAGCATGAACATACCAGTATAAATAAATAAATAATAATGAATCCCATAGAAAGCTACACAACAGATTTGCCTGCCACATGGGATATTGACAGGAGTTATGTTAGAATGAATCAATGTTTTACCACAAGGTTTTCACAGCAGAATCCTTGCATAGTTTACTTGATTCTTGAATAGTTTCAGCCCAAGTTGAGGACTACCCTCAATCACAATATTTACCTTTAACAAATTCTATATTGATTTTTATTCCTTATCCAGGTGTTATTGCAAGACACCCATCCTATGTGCCTTACCTCAGGAGTGCTCTCACATCTCAGGCAGTACAGGAATATTTCCAGCATGTACTAGAACCAACCAAAGAAGGGGAAGAACTGGTCACCAGGCAAGTTCATATCAAATTTGTAGAATATGTTCTGTATTCTAATAGTCTGATGAAATTAGAATTTTGTGATAACAATATAATGTAATGACTTTCAATTCTTTTATTTGGCATGTTTATTGGCTGCTGCAGTTTACTGCAAGTTGTATTACTGGAGGAAAAATGTTACAAATGAATATAAATCAATCACGTAGACACTGATGAAATCAAACATAATATCGCTTAATTTTTGTCTGGTTATTCGTAATTGATTGTTACAATTTTCAAGATGCAGGAACACAGCATATTTCGAATCTGCAAGTTGTATTACTGGAGGAAAAATGTTACAAATGAATATAAATCAATCACGTAGACACTGATGAAATCAAACATAATATCGCTTAATTTTTGTCTGGTTATTCGTAATTGATTGTTACAATTTTCAAGATGCAGGAACACAGCATATTTCGAATCTGCAAAAAAAAAAAAAAATGTACATGTATATGTATTAAACATGTACCATTTCATTCAAAATTCTGATGGATTTCATAACTTACAGAAAAATGTTGCAAAACTACATCAAAATGTGTGAATTTTTTATGTGTAGATATTAGACCTGTGTAGAATTTGGTCACTCGACTATACAATCAGTAACATTTACAGGTACATCAGTTTCTATCAAGTATTTCTCCAGTTTGTGTACTATTCAAATGATTCTTCCATTCCTGTGATAATTACTTTTGATGTAATATATTTTTTTTCATATGATGCCCTTTGTATTGTTATGAACACAAACTGCTGATCTATAATTTTAGCAAACTTGTCAGAAAAACAGAACCAGTAGGACTCAAATCTGTCATCTACTGCTTCTATTACATCACATTTAACCTGTCTGAAAAATTTCTTTCATTCATTTGATAATAAAACTTGTCTTCCATGTACTATTTCACATGACAATGTCAGAATTGAGAGCCTGGGTATTTGTTTTAATGTCCATCATGTCACTGCCAGCAACCAGGAATAGCCTGGTGGTATTGTTGCTGCCGGAATGTGGTAGATGATAGGTTTGAGTCCCACTGGTTTCTATTTCTGACATGTTTCTAAAATTATAGAACAGCAGTTTGTGATCTAACAATACAGAGGGCATCAAATAAGAAAATCTTTTGATGCACTCTATATTGTTAAGATCACAATCTGCTGATCTATAATTTTAACAATTATGTCAGAAAAGAGGAACCAGTGGGACTCAAACCTATCATCTACTCTACTGCTTGTATTACATCACATTTTACCTCTCTGAATAATCTCTTTCATTAATTTGATATTAAAACCTGTCCGCCTTGCACTACTTAACATGACAATGTCAAAATTGAGAGCCTGGGTATTTGTTGCTGCCCGGAAAGTGGTAGATGACAGGTTTGAGTCCTACTGATTCCATTTTTCTGACATGTTTGTTAAAAAATTATAGATCAGCAGTTTATGATCTTAACAATGCAGAGGGCATCATATAAAAAAAAATGTTGCATCACATTTCACCTCTCTGAATAAACTGTGTTATTTATTGAATTTGCTTTTGTTTTCCAATAGGTTTGAACTGCCAGGAATTGATGGTTTCAACTTTCTCTTGAGGAATTCTCTTGGTGGAGGTGGAGTGACATCATTACGAAGTGATCCTCAGGTATGATAAATGATGAGGTAGAAGTCTTGACAATTATGATCATAATGTTTGGTGAGTGGATATTGTCTGATGTGCAACAGAATCAATCCAAAATGAGGTTACACTTTTAACTATATTTACCTAGATACTAGGGTTAGGGTTAGGGTTGATCAAAAACCGATTGTGTTGGCTCAGTTGGTAGAGTGTCCGCCTCACAACCGGGAGGTCGGGGGTTCGAGCCTGTTCAAACCCCGACCGCATCAGACCAAAAGACATTAAAAGATGGGAGTTGCTGCTACCCTGTTTGGCGTTCAATGATTTAAGGGATAGAGCAACGTCGATCTGGCGCTGCTCAGTGGCTGCCGGGCCCACGATCAATTGGGCAAAATGAATTTTTGGAGGATTTTTTTTGTGATTTCTGTTTCAAATAAAATGTGGATTATTATTATTATTATTATTATTATTATTAAGGTGGATATGTATAATGTTCATTATGAACAGTATGTCAACCAAAGTTTACCTCAATGTGAGGCTTTTGTGGAGTGAACATTTTACAGCCTGGGACAGTTAGTACTGGTTACCAGGATACCAGTAACAGGCCCTTAAAGGAAACCTGACCTGACAGAATTCACAATGCATGAATTTCATAAAGACTAATTTTTGTACCATCAAGTGAACTTATATCTGTAAATATTTATTCAAAAAACACTCTTTTGTCACCTTTTTCCCTTTAAGTTGGCAGCATTAAACATGGTGATAAAAAAACAAACACATCAAAAGACTACTTCAAACCTGACGGCTTTTGAATCCTTTATGGATTATTGTTATTTCTCCGTGCGTTTGAAACTCCTTGACATAAACCTAGCAGTACATTTGCCCACAGTGCAACTCTGATACTCAATTGTGCCTATGCAATTTCTCATATCTGTGTATCCTTAACAGGGTAAAGCCTACGGTCAGATGTTACTGGATTTCAAGATCGAAAATGTACCGGATCTTCTTGCCGAAGCTCAGTCATAGGAGTTACCATGGTGATCTGCGAATTATCAACTAGATAAAATACATTCTTCCGAAATCATGTGCAATGATGTACTACTAGCAGTGTTGTTATGTGCTAGTATAATTAGGTGAAGTGTTGTTGTACTAAATCCAACTTCAGTGAGAAAGAGAGGATGACACAAACGATACGATGTCAGTTGTAAGATAAGATAATTTGTATTGTGGAAGCGAGGAAATAAATTTCATCTGTGAGCGTATGACATTGTATTCATGCCATTTGTATTAATGAAAAGATTCTGTAAAATTACAATATATCAATTTGAAGCTCTAAGATTTTTTTTTATATTTTCTACCTTATTGTGTATCCCGTTGTTTAAAGGACAGTGACACGATTGGGAGAAATAAAAAAATGCCTTTAGAACCAAACTGTTTGAAAAATATACCAAAGATACACGAGCTGGAGTGGATCTCCTGGGTTGAAGGATTTGTCTTGAGTTTGTTTATTTAAGGAGAATCAAGCATGAACTTACCAGCAGTCTATTTTTCTTGAGGCCCGAGAGAATTAAATCCTGTAGAAAGCTACATAAGAGATTTATCTGCCACAAGGCATACTGATGGAAGTTATTTCAAAATGAGTCAGCTTTTGACTACAAAATTTTCACAGTAAACTCCTTACATAGTTTACTTGAGTCTAGAATAGTTTTACCCCAAGTTGAGGACTACCCCAATCATGTCATCTTCCTTTAAGCTAGAGTAAAGTTTTTGGTCGATAAGACAACATTCTTGTCAGTCATCATGGTGCTATAAAATCATAAATCTGACAGATCACATGAGAAAATCTGATTATGTACGTATATTTTGGCATCACAGGGTTTTTCATCAATTGTATACACTACTTTGCGTTATAATTCCTTGAAAACTTTGTAGTGGGATAAGTTATCACATTTTCGTTGATTAACTGAAATCCAGTCATTTTTTTAATACTCTTGTATGAATCCATACTTTAAATTGGTTTCCAGCATATGATGATTTTTCCTTATCTATTCAAACATATGAGATACCGTAGGTACTTTCAAGTTATAACTACAAGGTTAGCTTGCTTGTCATGTGATAACATTAGAACCAGTG
>JZLH01S0086356.1:0-11003 GCA_001188425.1 Eucidaris tribuloides | reverse complement strand
GTTGTCTCCTGATCTCGTTATTCCTCCCAGCGCAGCACAGTGACCTCTTGGGGAATTCATAAGGTGGGCCCGCTGAAACATGCCATTAGGGTGGTCTGTCCTCCCCCCCCCCGTCCATAGGTCCGGGGTTTTTTTTTGTTTTTGTGTGTGTGTGTGTTTTTTTTACTTATACCACAAAAATATCGCCGCTAGGGGCCTGCAAACGTCATTTTTCGTCTTAGAATTTCAAGTTTTCCAAACCGCTCGCTCGCTACCTCGCTCGCTGAATTAGCCTTTCACACATAATGACATACATACAACACAATATTAAATGGTGATTTTGTTATTACAAATTAATTGAAGTTGCCCATTACATTTTAACACAAAAATAGCAAAAAAAAAAAATAAACGGACAGGGGTACCCCTATCCTAACCCCTATCGCACGCTTAGCGTTCGTGAGCGCTAAAAAATCCACCATATGAAAATGCAATTTCGGCTGACGTGGTCGACTGGTGCCCCCCAATGAGCTGACCCAGCGGTACGCCACTGCAAATCAGTACCGTCCCTGAGCGTTTCCACTGAGCCATGATCCGTGAACATGACATTGCGAAAAGCAAACACGAGAGAATCGGATAATAAAGACAATGATGGATAACAACAAAAACGTCAAAAAGGACATTACATAATACCCGGTGCAGGTGGACAGAAGTATGAAGAAACATTGTATGGAATTATTCAATATCAATCAACCATAAAGAACCTCAGCTTATGAAATCCCCACCAAGTCAATATTCAATTGGAAACTTCTATTCAGTATTGAACAATATATTTATCTGAAACAACCCACAGCATATAAACTCGTACACGGCGTCATACAAGGTGTATGGCCTATACAACGAATGTAATTTCCAAAATGGTGGATGGGTACTGTTTAACCACACTATATAAATGTACAATTGTACTTAAAGTAATCGTGAGGTAAAATGAGTTAAAAATTATTGAAATTGTACCTTTAAAAATACAAATCACTGAACATACTATACATTAATGTTTGTTATCCTCTAATGTACTTGAAATCTATGTAAATTCATGTAAAACAAGTGGTGGGTGTCCAAAATTGTCATGAAAAATCAAAGGACCTTTAATGTAGGACCGTACGCAATTAAGTTCTTGCAATACATGACAATTACACGTATCAGTTACCAGTTACAATTAAATTTACAATTATAATGAGTTTACATCCACGGCAATGACGACCAGCTACTTCCAGTATAAATCATTAACTTATTGCCTTTGCGCCTGGCTTTCACCCCACCCCTTTAAAGACACAAGCTAATATTGTGGAGTTTTTCATTTAAAAACAGGCAAACTTGAATATCTGAGCTAGAAAGTAGTGCTAAAATGGACACACCCAGGAATACAAAAGTTTAGAAAGATTTGCTGCTACTGATAAGATATTCATAAAGGAGCATCACCCTTGCAGTTGCCATCCCGATGGAGTATAAAATAGCGTAGATGTATATGCAGTATAGTTTATGGCAAGAAATGCGTAAGGTTAATCATTGATTAACTTTACGCATTTCCTGATTTTATTAATCAGGTCAACTTGGGTATTCATAGATTTTCACTTTTTTAAAAGCACTAGATAATCATTTTGAAATATTATTTTCCCATTTTAGACCTTATCAAAGACAATTAGGGCATGTCATGAAGGAATATGGAGCTTTGTTTTTAATTGAGGTCATTTTGTAACTCGTGTCTTTAATATCTTGGAAGAAAGAGAAGTATTTACTTCTAGTATACTGTTGTACAAAGGTTTTGAATTTATTTAAAGGCAACGTATAACATTGTTTCCAGCTTGAAAAATCTTAGCTACATGATTTTCCATGGTATCAGTATCATTGATAAGGTCTGGAAATGAAACCCTTGAAAATTGCATTTCAAAACGATCCTGATGTACTTTTAAAAAGGGAAAGTCATTGAGCGACCATCATAGTTTCCTCTCACAGACTGCCGCAGAATTCTCGTCAGCTGAAAATAAATTCATGTGCCGATTTTAATCTGTACATATTTTATGAAAAGTGACAGCATAGCTCCCTGAAGTTTTGTGTTCTTGGGTGTTTATTCATCCCTTCAAAACACTGTCAAATATGTCGGATAGCAAAGTTTGACATTTTTAAAATGGGTTTTCCGCAATTGTGCCCATAAATTTATGAAAGGAATATAAATTCTAGTTCAGGGACAGCACCAGAGTAAAATCTCGGGGGGGGGGTATCAGGCGAAAATGTAAAAAAAAAACACCTATCTTTAAGTGGAAGACCAGCCGAAGATGGATCGATTGTGTTAACACGGACTGTGTTTCAAGAAACATCCAAACACTCAACCAAGCCAAATAATAACATCAAGATCGGAAGCTGTGGATGTAGTAAAGCGGAATCCGTACACCCCGGCGATTGTGTAGACAACATAACCTGAACCTGAATGCAGTGGGGAAATTTGTGCACTTTTTATTTATTTCACGTGCAAAAACAAACTTTTCAATATCACCAATAAATCAAGAAAAGACATTCCAGCAAAGGATATATATTCTTACCCCACACCCTTACCCCCCCCAAAAAAAAACACATGGCTTTATCTCTAATCTACGTGTACCACTAAAATGACCTAGCTAAAGCAGTGAACGATATAAAATATTTCATTTTATGAAGTATGATAAGAAGACCCTCATACTTAAAGGCAAGGCATCTCTTTTGCATGCCTAAAACTTAACACTGTGTAAATAACAATGGCATATAGAAGAAAATGCCATCCGGGAACCTGTAGCAAAATATAGGAGTTAGAAACTCAGTTTTAGTGGATTTATAGTGACCGTTAGACTCTGATTTGAATAGAACATACACTAAACGGCTATTGTTTTTCTTTCGCATTTTTCAAATGCTAGGTAATTAATGACCCCCAGATTTCACGGTCATGCCCTTCATCAATAGCCTAAGGGCATTTTCCTGGTCTGCGGGGATGTTTGCAAATGAGATCCACTGCCTTTGAAATTAACAATGATTTGATCGATAATCATTCAATGATTGGCGTATTTGTTATGATTGACTTATAAATTCTAGCCCAGAAATTCCAGTACGTTTTGTCCATGTCATTGTATCAGTTGTTAGTTGTATTTGAAAATTAGTACACATCATCCGCAATCTTTACAAGTAATTCTGTATTTGCTGTAGGCTTATAAATCATTCAATATAACCGATTCACCCTGACGGTTTTCTGTTCTATTTTGAATGGTGTTTTTCAATTCAGTTTTAGCTTGGCGGGGATTTATAAGCCGAGGGTCTTCATGGTTCACTGATATTGAATAACGCTACACAATGATCTTCATATTTTCGTTCCGTAGGTAGTGGGTACAAAATATGTGTAGTTCTGACGTTCAGTTATTTTGCTGTTATCCACCATAGTCCTTTATCCCCATCTATCTATGTCGTGGAGCAGGATTTACTGCTAACGCCCAGGGACAGTATAAACATTCTTGTCACTGGCCTCGTAACCGCGCGTACTGAATGCATTGGGCATGACCTTAAATAAAATGTTGTGAGGGCACGTTTTCTGAGCCGATCACTGAGTAGAGGTGTATCGTCACTTCTCTTAGATGTCATAACGTTGTACCAATTTCAGATACTCAATGCCCAATACGAGGATTTCATACTTAGTTTGTTCAACACAATGATAATTCTGAACATTTTGTTTGCTTCAGAAATGGCTACACCATGACTATTATTCTTTCATGAGCTCACAGAGTAATACGAAACAATACATGTTGGTCAGAAAATAAAAGGAATGCACTAAAAAAGAAAACAGCCATAAATTAGGCTAGAGAGGGTGGTAGAATGATATGCAATTTTTCACCGTACTTTGTTATAGATAGCCATTAATTCTCGTTATTGTTAAAATCTCTACTAGGTTACCAATAAGTCATATTCATCAATCACATAAACAAATTAAGAGGTGTTAACGAAAATTTGAGTGACAATCCTCAAGTCAGGAATGTTCACCTTTAACCCTTCGTATACCACAGAGCCAAACAAGATGTAAAGATATGCAATGATGAAAGTGTGGCCAAAAGGGATTAATATGCAGCACAAACTCTACTCAAAGAACTATATTGTCATCCATCTAATACTGAATCAAACCCGACTGTTAATGAGAAAAGAAACAACTATTGTCCTGTTTGGGAGTGAAATTGTGAAAAGTGTCGACCATAACGACGAATAACGGGTCAAGAGATACTACCTTCCATTCTTGTGGGTTTACGTAGACAGGGATGCATATATTCCCCCCAAACAAGTTAATATAGAAATCTACCTAAACAGGTAAATTGTATGATCAACCATAACGCCACTCCCCCACTCTTCATCATTGTTAGAACACCTTTGAACCGTATATATCTGTTACGTTCACGATTCCATTTGAATTATTCTACCGTAGTAACGACGAGAGAAATTCACGAAAATATCAATGACGTCATGTCTGTCAGGGTTGTAGGCGGGATTTTCTGCTTCTATCCAGAAACTTTACCAAATTTGTCTTGTTGATATCACGAGAGACACTCGTTGTAACTTGTTGATTGGTCGTCACGATCTGTTATTTCATTGGATAATAACATCACGTGTTTATTTGTTGCCACTAAAATTACGTTACACGACGACGAAAACCTGATTTCATATTTGCGTATGAATAAGTGTATAAACCGCGTGTGATCATTGATATATACATATTTGGAAGATTTGGTCCCGTGTAGAAACGTAGTGCCTGGATAGCAATCCAATGCACGAATAAATACCCATGGCATAAGGGAGTGGCGCCAGTCTCAATGCCAGTACCATACCGAGTAACAGGTGGACGTACATGTAGCCATCTTTGGAAACAAATCTGGAATAAGAGTCAACTACTTTATTGTGTTAGAGATATTTTGCGCTGATCACTTGATACTACAGGCAAACTGAATTTCGATTGGACCATACGAAGTTTCAGGACTGAAGTTTATTAAATAATCAATCCGCTGTGTGCGGGTATAATTCGATTTTAACGTAAGTATTCATTTGAAATATTATCCCTTTTTATTCACCGCAATCATGTCAATGGTATGTAATTATCATTCAAACGATACACTGTACATATCATATCAACTATGATTTTATAAGGAATATGATATTCTTGGGTACGTAATATAATTTACTTTTGTGTACTTGATATGCTTTTTTTCTGTTTGAATACTGGGTGTATTTTGAGTGTGTGGGTGTGTGTGTGCTTGTGCGCGAGCGCGCGCGCGCGCGCGCGTGTGTGTGTGTGTGTGTGTGTGTGTGTGTGTGTGTGTGTGTAGTTTATGTGTGTGTGTGTGTGTGTGTGTGTGTGTGTGTGTGTGTGTGTGTGTGTGTGTGTTGTTTGTTGTGTCGTGTGTGTGTGTGTGTGTGTGTGTGTGTGTGTGTGTGTGTGTGTGTGTGTGTGTGTGTGTGTGTGTGTGTGTGTGTGTGTGTGTGTGTGTATGTGTGTTTGTGTGTTTGCGTGTAATGTGTGTATGTGTGTGTGCGCGCGTGCGTGCGTGTGATAAGGACACCGATTTAACTCATTACTATAATTGTATGGAATATCCTTTCTGTATGAACCAAGATTAATACATTGTAGGTGTAGTTTGAATAATCACAAACCAATCGCTCAGATGTTATTCTTTCATTTAGTGGATTTTTTTTTCCTGAGTACACATTGAGCATTTGGGAGGGTTTACCTCCGCCACAACCACCCCCATACCTCCTCCGGCAAGGCGCTTCCCCCTGAATTTCATTCAAGACTTGATTAATTACTTCAATCGATCGTTTACGACATTTTCTAAATGGTATACCTACTCGCAGAGATGAATGAAAACTAAAATGACGCTCAAGTAAAAGGAGAGGAGATGAGTTTACAATGTCGATCTTGCAGAAGGGTGTTCGCTTTAATGTAGCTTTTCATTTGGAAAGCAAATTTTGCAGTGATCGAAATGTCACAACCAGTAAGATTCCATTACATCTTTAGAGGCACGGTTTTCGCGTCGCGCCGCGGGCGAAGAGCGGCCTCCGTTGGTTCTGGGAAACCCCCATATGACACCGAGCATCTGAGAACGTAGCGTCGTATGGCAATTCCTTGCAGAGATAGCCCAGAATTTAAATGTCGGTTAAACACGTTTGAAAAATTCTAAGTGGAATCCACCTCCGTCTGGTGTATTTCTACGCACGCGACACACAAACATACTAATGTTGAGCCATATTTCAGTTGTCAGTATTTAAACATATATAATTCTCTTGCAGCCATCCTTAAGAGAATAGTAACAATGTGGTTTATTTCGTCATAAAATAAACCCAGCGCTAAGGCGAATCGTGAGGGCATGAAGGTAAATTTTGTTCAATAAAATGACAATAAAAGTTCCTTAATTTATTTCCCTACCATGAATATGTTTTCCCACATTATTTACAATCAGCCCCATATATTATCTCCGCAACTATAAACATTATATTGATTATGTGTATGCTTCCAGAACGGTTTATATCTACTTTAAGAAAGGACACGTTTAAATATTTTCATTTGTTCAGTCTTTTGATCCGTTTTCCGTTCTTAAGATATGTATAGGCCGTTCAAGAATTAGACAAACTGTGTTGTTATTCTTGTTTAATTCATATGTTACGATTGCAACGATAAAAATAACGTCGTTAAAACGGTATTAGAACATTTGGAAATAGGCTTTTGAAGAGAAGTGCAGATAAGACAGATGGAATATGAAGGCCGAAGTATATACTAAGATGACGATAGAGAGATGAAGGTATCTCTTGAAACTCGATACAGATGTCATGTAGTGATGTTAACGATAAAGTTGCTACTAGATGAAATTTGGAGTCCATGACATATGCTCCCATCAATAATCCGATTATTTCATATTTAAACCCTAACCTCAACCGTAACCCTAACCCTTACTCTAACGCAAACCCTAATCTTAACCCTAACCCTATACTGAACTGGAAATCAAATGACAACCCTGTGACCTTAACTCCTTGTCTTCTGAGATATTGTCACCGGAGCACCTGTCACAGTAGCAAATGTCAGGACACCTCAAGATGACCATCACGGGTCCTGCTAAGCATGGTATATGCATTCAGCAGTAACTACTAAGAATATCAAGAAATAAAACTGACGTGGCTCTCAGCGTAATATTAATACCCAGGTTTTGACCCCGTTCGGCTTCCTTTAAGTATATTCCAACATCATGCGTCGTATAGCACATGGCTCAGTAACAAATCTGTTATAATATCGTTCACCTTCTCCTTTCGGGTGCTGATGAATGATGTGGGTAATTTCCCCTCTCTTTATCTTAACCTTCCCCTTGACTGATGAGGGAGTGCTGCATTGCCTTCGGGTTATTTGGTTTATGCATGTATATAATTATGTATACAGGTAGACGGAGCGGCAGATAGATAGATACGTACATGGACTAAGAGACATGGTAAAAGATAGGAGTACAGGGTAGGGTGATTTACGGTGTAGCAGAGCGTCGGTAATCCCAGTGATGTGAACAGAATTTTAAGAAATGAATAATCGGGAACAATGAACTATCTTTGAATACTACTAAAAGATAAAACAAAGATCAGTGACCCGGAGGAGTGATGCATACATATATGGAGAGAGAAGCAATAAAAGAGGGAAGTATGGTGCTTCATGAGCGTCAGTAATTCCAGTAAATTGTCAAGCACGTAAATTACTGAACGGTCCCCTTATACATGTTGTGTGTAAAACAAAGAGGAGTGATATATATAACAACAACAACAACAACAACAGCAATCAGAAGACGATCAATCAGATAAATAGACAGATCTCTACAGACACAAGGTTAAATACATCGTTTAAGGTAAAAAGGACAGATTTATAGCATTAAGAATTGTGTAGGTCCAGATTGTTAATAGTGGCAACAATGCCCAACGACACATTTAAGAGAATCGGTAGTGATATGGGTGATGGACTGAATCAGGGTAAAGATAAGACGTCTTCAGTTTGACATCCCAGCTAAAGTAGTGTAGGCCTACTAAGGAATCGAGTTGAAATGGTTCTAGGACAACAACCTGGACATATTATACCCACCGGAAAATTATCCACGGAATATTAACCTGGGCAATGACAATACTGACTATTATCCACTGGACAATTACCCCATGCACGTCGTTTATCTCCAGGACATTTTCCCAGGACAATTACCCCTATACCCATGTGTGTCCCAGGATAATTACCCGTCGGGGACAGAAGTCCTTTGGGTAGTAGTCCCAGGGGTAATTATCCAGTAGGTAATTTTCAATGGGGGTAACTGTCTTAGGGTTAATTGTTCTTGGGGTAATTGTCTAGGGAGTAATTGCCCAGTTGGCAATTTCAATGGTGGTAATTTTCCTGGGGTTAATTGTTATCGGGGTAGTTATCTAGGGGTAAATATCCAGTTGGTAATATTCAATGGAGGTAATTGTCTGGGGTTAATTGTTCTCGGGGTAATATTGTCTAGGGGTAATTGTCCGGTGGTAATTTTCAAGGGGATAATTGTCCTTGAGTAATTGTTCTTGTGGTAATTGGGGTAATTATCTAGGGGTAATATGTCTGGTTGGTAATTTTTAATGGGGATAATTGTCCTGGGTTAATTGTTTCAGGGTAATTATCTAGGGGATAATTTTCCAGTTGGTAATTTTTAATGGGGGTAGCTGTCCTGGGGTTAATTGTTCTCGGGTAATTGTCTGGGGTGTAATTGTCCGGTTGGTAATTTTCCAATGGGGGTAGTTGTCTAGGGGGTAATTGTCCAGTTGGTTTGTTAATTTTCAGTGAGGGTAATTGTCCTTGAGGTAATTGTTCTCGGGGTAATTGTCTGGATACGACTTGTGATATCTCTGTTCTGTCGGCGTTATTTGATATTTTCTCTCATCAACCCTCAGGAAATTCAGAATTCCAAAACACCCCTGACATAATACACCATCTTTGGTCCGTGAGACTAAAAGGATTGAGTTGAGTATAATATCCGACGATGGAGCAACGTGCATCAGTTTTGGTACAAAATGCATACTGGTAAGATCTTGCCAATGGCACCAAGTACATGAAGGTAAAACACAACGTGGTCTCTTTCTGGCTGCGAACCAACTTCAAATTAACTCAATGCTCTGTAACCCGCAATTTCAAATCGCCACTATATTAAAGGAAGATGTAGCCGGCAACCAACAGGAATGAGTTAAGGAAAATTAACATTGTGAGTAATGTGAGAATTATAGTACATGGTGATGAAGAAAACCTAATAAGGGGTACTGTGCGACACTTAACCTCAGCAAGGCCCTATCAATTAGTATTTTTGTTAATATTACGTCATTGCGAAATAGACCAAGATCGCAGAAACAGCTACAGGGGGAAGAGTTTATTGATTCAAAAAGTGCATAGGCCTACATTAACATACCCGCCAACCAGTACGACTTTTTCAGGGCAGTTCTGGTCTTATTACAGTTATTAGGCGGTATGGTAAACAATAAAAAGGTTACATAATAAAAAAAATGAAATTAGAGTGCGAATGAGAAAAATATTTGAAACAGCTAAACAAAGCTTTTCAGAAAAGAAAAAACATGAATAAAACATGTTTTGTTCCGTCACTCACCAGTGAATGTAAACACGTCATTTCCATTGCAATTTCGGCATTGTATTAAAATCACTGTAGTACAGGCATTTGGTTTCATTTATTTTGGTCATTCATGTTCTATTCCTAATTATAATTTACGTTTTTGTTGTTGAAGGCACCGCCTAGTAACTGTAATTAGGATAGAACTGCCCTGGAAAAATCGCACTGGTTGGAAGGTTTGCATTAATATGGCTTGACTAACACGCGTCGGACGGCATGCATCGGTCACGTCAAGTCAGCTCAAGGCTAGCGCACGTGATATCTGATTGGTTGGGAAGAACTGACAGTTACCTCAAAATCTTTCTTAACTTATTCCTGTCAGTTGCCAGCTATGCATCTTCCTGTAAGACACTATCACTTGTTAGCGGGATTAAGAGGGTTAAACAGATCTGCCCCCCCCCATGACATAAGGGCATAACTGACCTTTTTTTCAAAATTGAGTTATATAGTTTAGGGGACTCAGTACATCATGTTAAACATGCAAAACAAAACAAAATATTAATTAGAAGTGTCCCTTTGTTTCATAATCCGCTTGTTAAAATGACACTAAATAGGGCTTCAAGGCTTTGAACAAAATACATTTTGCTCAATATCTCCAAAACACCAAACTATCATTTATGCCCTTTTGTCATGGGGGTAGAGATGTTAGATGTTACATTATGTATATGAGTGGGTAGTAATGACCAGTTGAGGGGTCGGTGTGATATAGTGTTAGCCCACACGTTTGTCATTTTGAGATAATCGCTTTTGAAAGTGTATGATGAGATCATTCCCTCTTTATTTGAACTACCAAACGTTTGATTTTGGATTTACAATTTTAAAGGCAGTGGATCTCAATGGCAAACATCCCCGCAGACCAGGAAAAAATAACCCATGCCCTTAGGCTATTGATGAAGGGCATGTCTGTGAAATCTGGGGGCCAGTAATAACCTATAGAATTTGAAAAATGCGAAAGAAAAACAATAGCCTTTTAGTGTACGTTCTATGGTAGGAATTTTTCTCTCGCGAGAAAAAAATTCAAATCAGAGTCTAACGGTCACTATAATTCCACTACAACTAACAGTTTTAGCTCCTGTATTTTGCTAAAGGTTCCCAGATGGCATTTTCTTCTAGATGTCATTGTATTTACACAACGTTAATTTTTCAGCAGGCAAAAGAGATGCCCTGCCTTTAATACCGTATAAAAAAGTAGTGATAGATAATGGAAATACATGTATATGTACCTCATTTTTCACAAAAGTGTGGGTTAACACTTTAATGCACCGACCCCCTCAGTTGTTGGATGCTCCAGAATTATTCTCCGACTGC
>JZLH01S0086342.1:60089-70944 GCA_001188425.1 Eucidaris tribuloides | reverse complement strand
CTATACAGCCTGTTATCAAAAAAAGTAGACACTCAGAAAAAAATTTATTACGCAAATATTTCATGATCTAGAGTCTTATTTTTTTTTTTTTTTTATTTGATATTTTACATTGGACTAAGTATCTGATGAACTATTGGTATTGAATGTTATTTCACGCATGAGTGAGCACAGGCACTTTTTGTCCAATAGGCACAAAAATGCATTTTGCGCACGAATTGTGTTTTATAGTCAATGTTTTAATGCCTCACAGACCGGTGCCGCAGAAGCTCTCAACCTGATGTGCACAAGGATTGAATCCTCAGCATGCTCAGAGAAGATGTATTATCAATTTTATGGCAAAAAAGACAAAATGAAGCAATGATTCAGGAGTACCCCCTGAAAAAGGAGAAAATGTCATGTTTGCAAAGATGAACTGTGAACTGAAGAAAATGGCATTTCTTTGTTTTTGAAGGGGTAGGTTGGTGTTGTATCTGAATCATTGCTTCATTTTGCTACATTCTAATCCTCAGCATGCTCAGGAGAAGCTATATTCAATTCTGTTGACAAGAAGACAAAATAAAGCAATAATTCAGATAACAATTACCAACCCCCAACCCCTGAAAAAGAAAAAATGCATTTTTTTTTTTTAATTCACAGTTCATCTTTGCAAACATGACATTCTCTTCTTTTTATGGGGGTATATCTGAACCAGTGCTTCATTTTTGTCTTTTTTTGTCACAAAATTGATATAAGCTCTTCTCTGAGCATGCTGAGGATTCAATCCTTCTGCAGCACCGGCTCTGTGAGCATTAAACATTGATTATAAGAACACAATTCTGTGCGCAAATGCATTTTGGCCGGTTGCACAAACGGGTTGTGCTCACTCATGCGTGAAATACTTTCAATACAACAGTGTCATCAGATAGCTTAGGTTCAAGGTAAAATATTCATATCAAAAATAATCTCAAAATCACGAAAACAATTTTTAATAATTTTTTTTTCTAAGTGTCTACTTTTTTTTGATCACGCTGTATATCTTGCAAAGGTTTTTTCCTAATCTAACCTTCTCATTCGTGTAACACTGTCTACAGGTGGCGTCACACTGTTCCGAAGTTGACCAAAAATGGCCATACGAATATGTAATTTTCAATTTCGCGCCGAAGCTGGCCCGTACTTTATCAACACAGCCAATGTACGATGCATTCAGAAGGTCACACAAGTACCGATGCATTCAGAAGGTTCACACAATTGCTTAAGATGCCCCCCAATGATCAGAGCGAATTTGAAAAAATAAATACCTAATCGTGTGTCATAATGTTTCAACTTCGGGACACGTGACGCCTGCATTATAAGGGGCCAAGGAACGCGCATTTGCAAGTTTCACTATAGTTATTGATGACAGAAAGCATTGGCGCCCTCTTCTTGTAACTTCATTTATAGTGTAGACACGATTCGTTTGATATTGCTTCCTTTATTGATTCTTTCGTGTAATGGAATGTTGGATTACCTTTGGTTTAGAGAGGAAAGCATATGGTGTCTGCCCCAGGATTACACAATTTAAATCGAGATTAATATCACGATTTAAATCACTCGTTAAAAAATCATTGATTTAAATCACTACCGTAGACTTGTATATTATAAGTGATGTGTTGAAATAATTTTTAGATGAAAATCATTGGCAAATTTGCACATTTAGGCATTGGAAACATGCCAAAAAGTCACAACAATGTTCATATTTTTTTTTCATGATTTATTTCTACCCCTACATACCCCTCAAAATCTACTGTTCAGTGAAATTTAAGATAGAAAAGAAATAACCATAATATTTTGTGAATTGTTTATCGAACCAAATTCGAGATGATCACTAATCGGTGGTAATTTCTATTATAAAAATAAGTTACTGTAATAAGTTATTACTTCTTGTTATATTGTTACTAGCATTTTGTATACCAGTTGTTTATTTTAGCAATCTGTAACAATTCATGTGATTGTGGGCCATTATACTTTTCAGGCAAGTTTTTGTTTAACACAGAAGGACATAATCTTTGAACATAATCTTAACAATTAATTTACATATAAAATCATGTGAACGAAATAAAAAACAAACAACATTTTATTCAACCTGATAAACTAATTGTAAAGGGAAATAAGGATGGATGAAATAGAAATTCCCTATACGCATTTCGACTTTGGAAAACGAACATATTTGGTACCTCTCGGAGAAAAAAAAATTATCAAAATATCGATTTATTAAGAAAAATCGCGATTTGAAAGAAAAAACACACGATTATTTTATCAAAAATTCACAATTTCCCCCAACCTTTAGTCTGCCTAATTGTACAGAATTATTGCAAACTCATCAGCTTTTCAGCCCTAATACTGTCATAATCAATACACTGACAGGCTCACGTTCTATTCCTAACATGTCTCTGTAGCTCAGATATCACAGTTTGAAAAAAAATTAATGAAGCCTACACGATGTCAGCATAAAGCTAAAAGGACCATACGTTTTAATGCAAATTATTTCATTTGCTTGTGTCAATCTGGAGATATGATTAATTTTCTGCAATGACGCAAAATTGCTTTTGTGCTTCACTTGTGCTACAGATGTATAGATGTCGTGCAAGAAATTGAAAAAGGCGTGAAAATTATCGTGATATAGTTTAGTGATCATTGTAATATATTTAAAGCATTATTAAGCTATACTGCTTCAATTATGTTATTCATAAGAGGAGACATTACATTAACAAGGGCATGAACTTGTAAACTCATGCGGTTCAGCATGAAGCGGTATGAATGTTCAAGCAAGGGTACGGGATAAGTCATCGGCCTCTCACTTGCGCGTTTAGTTTACTGTTAAGGAGTTAGACTATTTCGTCGCCATTATAACCTTACAAAACATAAAGTGTAAAGTATCTTTAAAGGAATAAATGTTTCTGTGAGTTCTTTCCTTATATTTATGTTTATTTCATTGTGTTACTTTGTTTTGATTTTATTGTTATCAAACGTATTGCATTTTGAAGTGTGAATTCCGATTCAGACCGTTTATACAAAAAATGTAAAAACGCGATTTTGATTGACTGCACAAAAGCAGTAATAATTCTTGATTCACAGATTTAAATTAGATAAAACAAAGTGTATCACAACGAATGGTTATTCTGCTTTAATATGATACCACCTACAGATACCTTTTGCCGATAGTTTGATGCCTGAAATTCTCCCAATTGTACAATTTTTAATGCACACTGTAGAATTGTGATTTCGGATGATGATATTGATCTCTATCGCAGTAGCTTCATAACAATAAGAACTTCCGTCGACTATATTTAGTGTCATGATTTATTACGCCAATCCAAAAAAATGGCATTTGAAGAGGCATCCAAACCAAATCATTGTTAAGCATTTATATTATTTGAGTGTTAGTCATGAATCGCTTTTCTGTGATTGCATCGTTGCTAAGCCTTTTGTAGCAAACTTACAATCTTCTCTGTTTTGGTCAAGTTTCCATTTCATAGCTAGTTAGTCTATATACCAGACGTTACATGATACAAGTCTATTGCTACAGAAAGCTAGCCAAGCAAGTTTGACATAATCTGAATGCATAGTGACAGCGCGTGATGTTTCCTGGCAATTCTGGTATTATTGTATTAGGCTTATAATGTTGATAAATAAAGAGGTTTTTGTATAATCCTAGTGAAAAAATAGCAATATCTTTCAATTATACAATTGACATGTATATCCGTATCATCTTCATTTATTTCCATTAACTACAATACCCTAAATTGTTAATCATATCAAAGTATATACTTCGTAAATATCATGCAGTGTAATTGTATTCTTATGTCTTATACGTAACTCGGAATGTGCATCTTTTTATTTTTTATCCTTCTTTTGTCCGAAAGAAAAATCGTCATGCGAGACAGAATAATAATCCAGAGTAATATGAAAAAAGATGCCTAGTGAGTCCAACATAGTTTAAAAAAAACTTGATGCACAGTTTAATACTTCCTATAAAGTCAGGGGACAGAGGGGCGCCGCCCCTTAAATTTTTAAAATCAGAACATTATGTTTTTTTTTCTTGAAATTTTGGTCGCTTCTTTGACATTTTCAAACTCCATATGGTTTTCGCCTTCCCTATGACTTTTACTCTTGGCGCCATCCCCTGTTTAAAGTTTAAACGGCGCATTTATTCGACATAACTGTTATTTAACAGCTGATGACTGAAAAGAATAAAACAAAATACAGTACGAAATTGCTTATCTGCTACTGTTTAACTTTGGGTGGATGTTGTGGCATGTCTGTTCGTTCTGGTTTGTCTGTGTGTTTGGGTGGCGTACCTGCGTGCAGGGTCATCGATCCTTGTATAATTGAGGAAATAAAACATGCTGTAAGTATATTTAGTAAAAAAAAATAGGCTTTCATTTCGAATTAACAGTTATTGATTGGCAGGTGGACATGTTTCACTCTCAATAAATTGAACTAGTAGTTAACTTTTTAAGAATTGTTCCTCGTTCTCTCCTGGCACTACCCTTTCATTTTCACATTACATCACAGAACCTGGGCCTCGTAAATCATTCAGCAGAATTCAGAACTATTACGAGTGTTTCTGACTAATACGAAACATAGATATTTGATTTCATCCTTGATGGGCGTGGCTGAATTGGTCTGCGGGGATGTTTGCAAATGAGATCCACTGCCTTTAAGTTCTTCTGTCAGTCTGTGAAGTGCAAATATCAAATAGATAAGCAATATTTCTTAAATTAGAGAATATTTACTGTTAAACCCTTTCTGTCGGGAACATATGCTAGGGCCCTTCTGCCGGACAAGTGAAACATTTTGTCTTTTACTTCCAATGGCTACTGTCCAGTGGTATTGTAGGATGCATTGCATGAAGGTGATTACATACCGGATGCATACTTTTTCATTCACAGAAATACATTTTCACACCACTCGTCACTTTTCAGGTAAAATCGCATTTTGGGGTTAAAATTCTTATTCTAATTCATTTGAACTTCCCGGCAGAAGTGGGTTTAGCAGAGTAGCTCAAGAGTTAAGTTCCTCAAGTCCTTTGAAATCACAAACCCGAGAATCACAATAACTTTTTATTACTATTGCAAGGAGTATTATTATCATAAATATGGTGAAAATGCCTCAAGGTCATATCCACCCTACAATTCACTTTGAAAAGCTGTTTACGATTAACGTATTTTTCTGGCATCTATTAACAATAACCAGGATAATGAGATCAAAGGCATGGTGTAACAATGTTTCCAATTTAAAAAAAAATGTGAGCTACATGATTCCCCATGCTACCCGTGTCTCTGATAAGGTCTAAAAATGAAGCCCTGAAAAGAATTCAGTTTAAAACGATCATAACCTGCTTTTAAAACATGAAAAACATTTCAATTTTCGCCTTACAGACTGCTGTGTTGCAGAATTTTTGTCGGTCGACAATAATTCATGTGCCAATTTTTATCTGTACATAAGTTTCTAATTGACAGCATAACGGTCTTGTGTTTGTTGGTGTTTTTGCATTCAAACATTGTCAGATATGTCAGATAGCAAAGTTTGATTTTTTTTTTTTTAATTGGGCTACCACAATGTTATATTGTGTCTCTGAGGTAACACTATACTGTAAATTCGAATTAACAAATTATTTGAATTTAATTCTCTATGATTGTGCAAACGTAGAAAGAATTTGCCTGGCAACTTTGAATTTCTACCACGATACAATAAATGCTGTGTGAAGTATTTACCTATTATTTATTTGAGAATACGGCAGATGATAGGCCATGGAATCCGATGAATGTTCCCACGCTTTACCTTTCCCTTCATTGCGACAAAACATTTATATGAAAACAGTCACGACTATTTCAAACAATTCCGTGTTTATTTCAATAAATCGAACCCAGATAATTTATTGGGACATTGATCACAAGGGCGAATGTCTGTTGCCTTGATGGAAAGGGTGGGGTCAATTCCGGGAGCCATGAGTGGATGAGAGCGTATTTAACCATAATTTTTTTAAGCCCTCTTATCCAGCTTATTGTTTTGGGAAATGGTGAAAAGTGAATTTGTTTCTAAGTGTATGTTTTAGATGCATGTTGTATCGATGCCCTGAAAATTTTTCACTCTGAAGCACTTCATTTTTTTTTTTTAGAAACTACTCAAAATGTAAATGTCGAGAGCGAAGGGACCCCGACAATTCCCAATAGGTACTGTACACAGAAATATTAACTTACTGATGGTTTAAAAACCAAAATACGTCAGTATAAACAATTTTGGTCGGTTTGAGGTCGTTCTGTGATGTACAAATGTAACGGTAACCACTGCATTTTCTAGTACGATGTTTGTCCCGTTTTCATATAATAAATAACTATCTAATGACATTGTTAATTTATATCTGATTCATATTCATTTATGTTTAATTCATTTTTATTTAGATAGTACATTGAATCAATTACCGATCATTTGTATTATATTTGTTGTTTGCAAATATAGAAAGAAATCAAATTAAACCAATTATATTACAAAATCAGAAAAATGGCTACCTTTGTGTTATCAAAAGAAAATACAATCAAATAAAGTTAACTTTGTACTGCTAATTTATTTTGTTGTGATTTTGCTGTGCTTATTTTGTATTGTTATCGTCATTGTTATGTAAATGCGCATTTTTTTATTATGTTCAATTAATTGAAAAATTGTTATTTGTTTGAATTGTTAACTCTTGAAAATGCAGATATCAAATCAAATCAAAACATTGCTTTCTGAAAGGTTGATGACAAATTTGTCTGATCGACCAAAATTATACTTGGGCTTTAAAGTTTCCTTCAGTTTATAATCAGTACAATGTTTCTTGGGGGGGGGGGAACTATCAATAAGGTGAGTTTGTTTAGAATAAAGGGATAATTTGTTGGCGGGACGGGATGTTTCCAGCGTGATATACGGTACCTTCGAAGAGTTTGATTTGAAAACGGGCTAAACTCCCCAAAGGATAAAAAACATTACAACACAAAAAATTGTCAACACATTTACCACTTATAGCGTTTATTCACCTAGCGATGATATTTGACAAGTTTGAAGTCAAATTCCATAAACAAGTACAAAAGATCACGGGTTTTATTTAATGCGATTTTACGAAATATAAACCACGCATGTACGCAGTGTAATCCTATATTCTACTTTGTATTTGTACCACATTTCTATATATCCTGCAAAAGTTTTTTTTTTCTAATCCAACCTTCTCATTCGTGTAACACTGTCTACAGGTGGCGTCACACTGTCCCGAAGTTGACCAAAAAATGGCCATACGAATATGTAATGTTCAATTTCGCGTGAAGCTGGCCCCGTACTTTATCAACACAGCCAATGTACGATGCATTCAGAAGGTCACACAAGTACGATGCATTCAGAACGTCACACAATTGCTTAAGATACCCCCACGAATGATCAGAGCCGAATTTGAAAAAAATGAATCCCTAATCGTGCGTCCACATTTGTTCAACTTCGGGACAATGTGACGCCTGCATTATAAGGTGCCAAGGAACGGCATTTTGCAAGTTTCACTATAGGTTGCACGCGCGTAAATAACACAGAAATCCAGAAAATGTGCATCCGACGCAATCCAAAGAATAAGACATGTTAATTTGAATGGGCGGCTGCCAAGAAGGGATTTGATTAAGTATTAAATAAAATGTTCTGATAGGGGTTGAGTGTATCTTCATTGCTGTTACCGTGAAAGAAATTAATTGATTTAGTAGGAACTATTTTTTTGTACCCATGATTACGGCTTTGAAATTCAAGTACACAGGCGCAAATTGCCGTGAAAATGCTAGAAATTTATATAAGGGAATTTCCTTGAGAAAATGCTGGTCAACAATACATTTCCTGGAGATCATCAATTGAGGAGTAATTGTTCAATCATTGAGTGTTGGTTCCAATCTTCCCTAATTAATATCTGATTTCTAATGAATTTTCAAAGTTGATGCTTTTAACATTATTCTCTATGGGGCTTGATTTACCTGCGTGCGACCTATAGGTTGCACGCGCGTAAATAACACAGAAATCCAGAAAATGTGCATTCCGACGCAACCCAAAAGAATAAGAAATGTTAACTTTGAATGGGCGGTCTGCCAAGAGGGGTGGATTTGATTAAGTATTAAATAAAATTTTCTGATAGGGGTTGAGTGGATCTTCATTGCTGTTACCGTGAAAGAATTTTCAAAGTTGATGCTTTTAACATTATTCTCTATGGGGCTTGATTTACCTGCGTGCGACCTAAAGTTAGTGATGACAGAAAAGCATAGAGATAGATCATATCTTTATGCAGAAAAGCATTGCCGCCCTCTCTTGTAACTTTCATTATAGTGTAGGCACGATTCTTTTGATATTGCTTCTTTATTTGATTCTTTCGTGTAATAGAATGTTGCATTACCCTCCGTTTAGAGAGGAAAGCATATGGTGTCTGCCCCAGGATTGACACAATTTAAATCGAGATTAAAATTACGATTTAAATCACTGCAATAAAAAAAATCATTGATTTAAATCACTCCCATAGGATTATGTATTATAAAAATGATAATGTGTTGAAATAATTTTCAGATGAAGATCATGGTAAATTTGCACATTTACGCATTGAAACATGCAAAAAGGCACAACAATGTTCATATTTTTTTAATGATTTATTTCTACCCCTACATACCCCTTAAAATCCTACTGTTCAGTTAAATTTAAGATAGAAAATAAAATTACCATGATATTTTGTGAATGTTTATCGAACCAAATTCGAGATGATCACTAATCGGTGGTAATTCTATCAAAAATAAGTTACTAGTGGTAAGTTGACTCTTACTTGTTCTTTTTATATTGTTACTAGTATTATTGTATACCAGTTGTTTATTTTAGCAATCTGTAACAATTCATGTGATTGTGGGCCATTATACTTTAAGGCAAGTTTTTGTTTAACACAGGAGGACATAATCTTTGAACATAATCTTAAATTAATTTACATAAAAATCATGTGAACGAAATAAAAAAAAACACATATTTTATTCAACCTTGATAACTAATATGTAAAGGGAAATAAGGATGGACGAAATTGAAATTCCCTATACGCAATTTCGACTTGGAAAACGAACATATTTGGTGCTTCTCGGAGAAAAAAATCAAAATATCGATTTAATTTAAGAAAAATCGCGATTTGAAAGAAAAACCCCCGATTATTTTATCCAAAAATTCACAATTTTACCCCAACCTTTAGTCTGCCTAATTGTACAGATTTATTGCAAACTCATCACCTTTTCAGCCCTAGTACTGTCATAATCAATACACTGACAGGCTCACTTTCTATCCTACATGTCTCTGTAGTTCAGATATCACAGTTTGAAAAAAAAATTAAATGAAAGCTACACGATGTCAGCATAAAGCTAAAGGACTATACGTTTTAATGCAATTTATTTCATTTTGCTTGTGTCAATCTGGAGATATGATTAATTTTCTGCAATGACGCAAAATTGCTTTTGTGCTACACTTATGCTACAGATGTATAGATGTCGTGCAAGAAATTGAAAAAAGCCGTGAAAATTATCGTGATATAGTTTAGTGATCATTGTAAATATATTTCAAGCATTTTTAAGTTATAATATTCCATTATTTTCATTCAAAAGTGGAGACATTACATTAACAAGGGGCATGAACTTGTAACACATGCGGTTCAGCATGAAAACGGTATGGATGTTCAAGCAAGGGTACGGGAATAGTCGTGACCTCTCAGTTGCGGCTTTAGTTTACTGTTAAGGAGTTAGAGTATTTCGTCGCCTTATAACCTTACAAAACATAAAGTGTAAAGTAGCTTATAAAGAGTAAATGTTTCTGTGAGTTCTTTCCTTATATTTATGTTTATTTCATTGTGTTAATTTGTTTGATTTTTATTGTAATCAACGCATTCTATTTTGAAGTGTGAATTCCGATTCAGACCGTTAATACAAAAAAATGGTACAAACGCGATTTTGATTGACTGCACAAAAGCAGTAATAATTCTTGATTTACAAATTTAAATTAGATAAAACAAAGTGTATCACAACGAATGGTTATTCTGCTTTGATATGATACCACCTACAGATACCTTTTGCGATAGTTTGATGCCTAAAATTCTCCCAATTGTACAATTTTTAATGCACACTGTAGATTGGTGATTTTGGATGATGATATTGATCTCATCGCTGGTAGCTTCAAAACAATAAAACTTTCGTCGACACATTTAGTGTCATGATTTATTAGCCTGGCCTACGCAATAAAACATCACATTTGAAGAGGAATGCCCAACCAAGTCATTGTTAAGCATTTATATAATTTGAGTGTTAGTCATGAATCGCTTTTCCGTGATTGTATAGATGCTCTGCTCGTAGTTGCTATGCCTTCGGTCGTTGTAGCAAACTTACAATCTTCTCTGTTTTGGTCAAGTTTCCATTTCATAGCTAGTTAGTATATATACCAGACGTTACATGATACAAGTCTATTGCTAACAGAAAGCTAGCCAAGCAAAGTTTGATATAATCAATTTCAATTTCAATTTCAATTTTATTGTCCAAATGCTTAAAAACAAAGGAAATTCAGTGTGTTCACACGGCAAAATATATCACATATAGACAATATAAATACAATACTACACAAAATATACACATTACAAAAACAAATCATACGAAAACTATACAATTATAAATATACTATACAACATATACATAAACGTCCTAAAACTAAACACAGACTTTATCGTGAGAATCGAATGAATAGAACAAGGTTCCCCCCCCATCCCCTCTCCGTACTCCTTCCAGTTTTCAAAGTGGTAATTGTTCAGGGATAAATAAATTCAACTGAT
>JZLH01S0086342.1:41269-59330 GCA_001188425.1 Eucidaris tribuloides | reverse complement strand
ATAAATAAATTCAATTGATGTACTTAAAATGGGAAAAAACGTTACGTTACAATACACATACAAACCCCCCCCCTCTTTAGGTATATGTATAAATAAATGTACTATACAATTATAAATATACTATAGAACATATACACATACGTCCTAAAACTACGCACAAACTTTATCGTGAGAATCGAATAACTAGAACAAGGTTCCCCCCTCCCCCCTCTCCGTGCTCCTTCCAGTGTTCAAAGTGGTAATTGTTCAGGGATAAATAGATTCAATTGACGTACTTAAAATGAGAAAAAAAAAGTTACGTTACAATACACATACAAACAAACTTCATCATGGTACAAGGCCAGAAACAAAAAGAATTTGTTTTGTGCGAAAGAAATATACGCTATTAAAGTAATTAATCTGAATGCATAGTGCCAGCCTGTGATGTTTCTTGGGATTCTGGTATTATTGCTTATAATGTTGATAAATAAAGAGAGTTTTTGTATAATCCTAGTGAAAAAAAATTAGCATTATCTTTCAATTATGCATTGACATGTATTATTTCCGTTTACTACAATACCCTAAATTGTTAATCATATCAAAGTATATACTTGGTAAATATCATGAAGTGTAATTGTCATTCGTATGCCTTCCTACGTAACTCGGGATGTGCATCTGTTTAATTTTAATCCTTCTTTTGTCGGATTTTGTCGAAAGAAAAATCGTCATGCGAGACAAAATAATAATCTATAGTAATATGAAAATAAATAGAGTCCAGCATAGTTCAAAAACTTGATGGCAAAGTTAAAAACCTCCTTTAAAGTCAGAGGCGGTGCCACGGAGGGGGGGGGGGGGGGGGTCAGAGGGGGCGGCCGCCCCTAAAATTTTCAAAAATCAGGAAATCATTGGGGTTTTCACGGAAATTATGGCCTTTTGACATTTTCGCCCCTGCCGGTTTTCGCTATCCCTACGATTTTACTCTGACGTCGTCACTTTTAAAAGTAACGGCGTATTGATAAAAATTCGAAATAAGTGTTATTTAATAGCTGATGACTGTAAGAACAAAATAAAATAAGATGTTGCTTATCAACTACTTTTTAACTTTGGGTGATGGTTGTGCATGTGTGTTCGTTGTTTGTCTGTGTGTTCTATCTTGCTTGTCTGTGTGTGGATGGGTGCCTGCGTGCAGGTCATCGTCCTTGTATAATTGAGGAAATAAAGCATGCTGTAATTATGTGTAGTAAAAATTAGATCTTTCATTTTCGAATTAACAGTTTTTGATTGGCAGGTGAGACATGTTTCACTCTCAATAAATTGAACTAGTAGTTAACTTTTAAAGGAGTTGTTCCTGGTTTCTCTCCTGGCACTACCCTTTCATTTTCATATTACGTTACAACAGATAAGCAGATAACAGACGGGTGTTGACTAATACAGAACTTTTGTAGATATTTGAATTCTTCCTGGATGGGCGTGGCTAAACTGTATCTTCCCTGTATAATTGAGGAGCTTTCATTTTTGAATTGACGATTACTGAGTGACAGCTTCGACATGTTTCATTTTCAGTAAATTATGTTATTGGTTACTTTTGAACGAGTTACATTTGGTTTCTCTCTAAGCCCGACAGTTTCATTTTCACATATTACAAAACAACAACCGGAAGGCTGTTTCATAAAGCTGTTCGTGAGTTACGCATGACTTTACGAACGACCGGTGATCAGTTCTTCTGCTAAATGATTGAGAATGTGATTAGTGTGGCACCCAAGAACATGTTCCAGTCGTTCGTAAAGTCATGCGTAACTTTACGAACAGGTTTATGAAACAGTCCCCAGGTCTCATAAATCATACAGCAGATAGCAGAATGTCAAGGGTGTTGTCTGACTACTACAAAAGTTTGTAGATATTAAGTAATTCCTGGATGGGCGTGGCTCCAGAAATCAATCAACAAATCACAACATCAGGAGTCACGTCTGATTAAAAGCATCTGTAAATATTTTAATAATCCCTCGGTGGACTTTTCTACAGAAATTAAACATGAAATCAGAACATAAGTGAGTACTGTTGTCTCTTTATAAGCATCCAATTTTTGCGTGGTCACAGTCTGATTTTGTGGGTGTCATTCATTCAAGAATTTTAATTGATACATCTGTACAATTTACTTGAACGACATTTTCTCACGCGCAAGGACAATTACAATCTTGTGACCATTTTTTTTTACGATTAGCAAATGTTTCCTAGCAGTGCACCGAGAACTCACATCGATTGACCTCGCTTTTTGATAGGAATTACATCTGCGTATAAAGTTATTAGATAGTGCACACCACGTCAAGTACTCAATTCGACACATACACTTTTGCATCTAAAAATAATTCGTAATGCATCAAACTTAAAGGCATTGTTTAACAATGTGTCCAGTTCGAAAAATCTCAGTTACATGATACGCCATGCAAACTATCATTTCTGATAAGGTCTAAAAATGAAGCCCATAAGAAAATTGCAGTTCAAAACGATACCAAGTGCTTAAAAAAACAATCAATTAGTGACTATTAAAGTTTCTCCCCAAAGATAGCTGTGTTATGGAATATCGTCCACATGACAATAATTCATGTGTCATTTTTATCTGCACATTGCCAACGACAGCATAACTGTCTTAAGTTTATGTTCTAGGAGCGTTCAAAGAAACTCTATAACTCTTCGATTTACTCACGTTAGGGAAAGACGGTGATCATTATGTTCCTCTTTCATTTAAAAAAAAACTTTGAAGTAAAACAACCAATTTAAAGTATATTTACCCCCGTATCCCAATAAAAGAAAAGTACTTAGAGTCTCTAACAAGATTCCCAAACTGCGTTGTAAAGCTACCAGCATGAATTGAACTCTAGAGGCCACCGCACACTACGATTTTCCGTCGCACAACCACAACTCACCGACTTGGATCCGAAATAAAAAAAAGCTTATATTTCGCACACGCTGATTTATTTCAAATGCAAATCGGTAAGTCGTGCGACGGAAAATCGCATAGTGTGCGGTGGCCTTAAGCAAACAAATAAAAAAAATGTTATGCCGAATGAATATAATTATACTGTTAATCTTTTATTACACTCTTACATGATTAGTAAACAACCGGGGCAGTGGGACTACTAATAAAAAAATAATAATACCAAGTTTTGTAATCGTTCTTTTACGAAATGTCTACAAATTGTTTTACTGTTCCATTACCGGGTTAAATGCCACACACACTGATGAATACTTGCTTCTTATCCCGTCGTAATACAAGTCTCTGTATAGATCAAGATAATAATTTAACTGTATAGCCTAGTGCAGTTATATCTGCATTGGTGAATAAAAAATATATATTTGTATCTGTTGTCGTATAAAGGCACATAGTAGGTATTTTGTAATCTAAATTTGATACCTTCAAATTTTCCAAAATATTTTCGATTTATGATCTTTGTTTTCAAATATCACTTCAGTGCACATTTTCTTTCAAATTATTTAAACACGACATTCATGGAATACGCAATGTGAAAAAGATTCCGTCTGGTTAATTAAATTCTATGCGTCGACTTAATCAATATTAACAGATCTAATTTCCTTATTATAACAAATTTGCACCACTTGGGATTTACATCCGCAAAATAATCCAGGAAAATCTTATAGGGCAACTTCAGCCGCCTCATGACCAGGCTAGGTAGAAAGACAATACAAATACACGGATACCTTTAATGCATTCCGCTGCACTGTATAGGAACAAAATGGGATAAAGCAGTACCACCATTATGAACTTTATTTTGTGGCCTTGTTTTTTTATCAGAAATAACACAAGAAAGATGAACAGCCAACTGTCACCGGTCATCATATTAATGGTGTATACGGTATACCAAATTGGAAGGCCAGTCAATGTAGCTACAGCAACGAACGATATCTGTGATTTACTACAGTACGGGAAGTTTGCAGTGTGCAGCCATCTCGAACTGACGTCTGTTCCTCAAGACCTACCTCTTGAAGTTGAAATTTTATCACTGAATTTCAACAACATTCAGCAACTTCAAAACCATTCATTTGATAGATTGCGTGAAGTGTCATATTTGTTACTGTCTCACAATAACATTTCATTCATAGAAGTGGGAACCTTTTATCAATTGCATCAACTTCGCGTCCTGGATCTATCTGTCAACAATCTCCGACGATTGGACGGGAAGATATTTCTAGATTCTCAATCCTTACTAAATTTGATTTTGAGTTTTAATACAGTGGAAGCATTTCCGACAGAAGCCTTCCAGTGGTTACCAAACCTTAAGAGACTTGCACTTGAAGACAACAAGCTGACATCTTTTCATCTTGACCACTGCAACCCAAAACAATATAAACTTTCTGTGAATTTAGTATTTAATAATATATGCAATATGACACAAGAATTCGTTTCAGTCAAGTGCAAGATATTTTATTTAAAGTTAAGTTCAGATAATCGTACCGTAATTGATCATAGTGCTGTAGCTAAATTGTCTGTATACAAACTAGACTTTACGTCAGCTATTCTTCCATGTCAGCAATGGCACCAGTTATTGGAAGGGATACGCCAATCTATGCATATTAAAGAGTTGACACTAACTCAGAACGCAGAAGCAGTTTTGGGGTTTTATGGTCCTTTACGGGGTAAAGTTCTAAACAGACTGCAAATAAGTATTTATAAGAATCACCTCTATCCTTCCGTTTTCAGTAATTTGACACATGTGATCAATTTATCCTTATCATGTTATCAATGTCAAATCAAACCAGTTTACTTTACGGGCATGGACAATCTTCAAACACTCGATCTCAGTGGAGACGGAATTTCGGATTTCAACGAATATAGTGAAATATGGCGTGTACCGATACAAACTTTAAATCTCACTAAAAATCGTTTCAAGAGGCTACATGGAGGAATGTTTACCGGTCTTCATAATCTGACGTTTTTAGATTTAAGTCAGAATTACTTTTATCGGGTATTACTGGTGCATTTACAGAACATACTCCCAAATTTGCAATTTCTCAATTTCTCACATACATCACTGAAGAGCACCGGGCTTTACACGCAATTACTTAAGGTCATTGACTATCAAAATTCCCGCATACAAGAGATTATAACCCTTGCACCAAAACCTGCTAGTCATTTGGAAGAACTGTACTTGCAAGATAATAATGTAAGGTCCATTTTCGACCGAGAGACTCATACGTCAGTATTTCATACTTTAGTCTCTCTACGAGTTCTTCAGCTCCAGGGAAATAGATTACAAGAATTAAGAAATGGAAGTTTCGCCAATCTAACATCTCTACAAGTACTCGTATTGGCTGACTGTCATATTATAATACTACACGATAGTATCTTCAAAGATCTTATTGCTCTAGAGACTCTAAATTTAAATAACAATCCATTTTATTACATCTCCTCTACCTTATTTATGGGACTACACCGGCTGACGGAACTTAGTTTAATAAATTGTAATTTGAAATATCTTGCAGATAATCTCTTCATCGATCTGACGGAGTTATTTTTTCTATCGCTAGCTAATAATCAGTTACCATACCTTAATCACACTACTTTTGTTCCACTAAAATTTTCTCTGAGATTAATTGAGCTATCCGGAAATAATTTGAGTTGCAATTGTGACTTTATGTGGTTCTCCAAGTGGTTAAATAATTCACTCTCTCTAAAGAATCCAACAACAACTTCGTGTTTTAAAGAGCAGCCATCACTGGAACACTTTCGAGGACGGTTGTTGAAGGAGTTTGATCCAAGTAAGGAATGTGAACTTAATATTACTCTGTACTGTACGCTGATTCCCATCAGTTTCGTAATTGTGTTAGCGATTGTGCTCATCTACTATTACCGATGGTGGTTCAATTTCAAGTTGTTTCTTCTTAAACTCTGTGTCTGTGGCTTTAATGAATTCCAGGATGGTCGCGGTCCTGAACACTACGAATTCGATGTAAATGTGATGTTCAGTGATGATGATGAGCCATGGGTTAACGAACATCTTAGACCAGCTCTGGAGGAGAGGATTCCAGAATATGATCGCATCGCGTACGGAGATGATGACCTTAGACTTGGCATGCACTGGATCGACGCATACCATGACGTCATCGAAAACAGCTACAAGACCATCCTGTTGCTAAGCAACGCCGCTGTTGGCAACCGGTGGTTTATCATGAAGTTCAGAGCAGCAGTGGAGAATATGAACGAAAAACTGCTGGAGAATCTCATCTTGGTTTTCGTAGAGGACATCCCTGACAACAACATCCCGTTCATCGTCAGACTTTTCCTCAGTAGACAGAAACCCTACTTGACATGGACAGATGATGAGCGTGGACAGGAATACTTCTGGCAACGGTTGGTGAAGGAAGTGAAGAGGGCTAATGTAAGGTGTAACGACATCATACCTGCATGAGTCATCATAAAACTTGGAACAGAAACTGTTCCATTTACTCCTCATTTTATTTAATTTTTCAATTTCTGTCGTAAACATGAATTTTCACTATGGAGTGAGAAAATAGGTGGTTCAGAATCTACCTACATGACAGAAAACATGAACTCTCGAAACCAAGCTTAAAAAAAATAATTAAGCGAGGGTTCCCACAAGGATCTCTACCTGATCCTTCTTTCTTGATCTTAATTGTATGCCACTAATATGCAAAATTCATCCGGTCGGATCAAGATCATTTTCTTTCCCCATGAATTAGCAATTGCTATATAGTTACCAGTGTGTAAATTATTTTATAAAATAGAATAAACGAATACATTTTTCTGTGAATGGAACAAAGCAAATGAACTGTCACTAAATTGATTTGAGAAAAAAAAATAGAATTATATCTTACTCTCTGACAATTCCATTAGTAACCTACCCGGTACAAGAGCTGTGTGATTGAAAACGTCCCCCAAACTAAAATCCCTGGTCAAACACTTGGCAAAGTAATCATTGGAACTCCGCACGAAATCTCTGTAGGCTTATATTGATTTCTAGATATGTTCGTTTCATTCACAAATTTAAGTGGCTTCCCTACTGGTGTTCTTTTTACCTTATTTAAAATCAGTACTCTCTATGTTGAATTATGGTATCATAGCCTGGGGTAACTGCACAACAACTTAACTAGATTAAATATTTGTCCTTGAAAAGAAAGTGCCGAGAAAAAAAGTGTCAGTCACGCTATGATATCATACTTACGCATATTAAAATGGATAATATTTATGAATCAAGTGTTATTTATAAATTACACTTGAGTGGCTCATGCCCCAACTTTGTAGGGATGCTGTATTTCATGTTTTCTGAAGTGTGCTTATTAAAAAAAAAAACAATTCCACAATTTTTAGACTATACGGATTGATTCTTCCTTGTTCATAAACGATTTTTGCTGACAAATAACAAGGACTAAAATTACACGTCTTCGAATCTGACATATTAAAGGCAGCAAAAATTCATTTGCACCCGTCTTGCAGGACAGCAAAACACCACTCATGCCCTTTGGCTATTTATAAAGGCATTATCTGTGAGATCTGAAGATCAGTAATCACTTAGGAGTCTAAAATTGCGCAATGAACAATTGTCTTTTAATATGTGTTGTATACGGAATGATTATTTTGTCTCCAGGAAACAATAATCCAAATCAAAGTCTATACTTTGCTAAAGGTTCTTAGATGGTATTTTCTTCTAAATACCACTGTATTTACACAATGTTGATTTTTAGACATTCAAAGGAGACGCCCTGCTTTTAAGTAGAAGTATCTCCATTTTGATCACACATCACCGTTTTATTTCACAATCTCCTTCTTCCTCTTCTATCTTTCTTTAGTTTCTCTAATTTATTTTGTTCATTAACTCATTTTACCGTTGTTTCACGTTCATTTCCTAACTGAAAGAAACTACTACACACATTCAAAAATGCAACCGTGGAAACTGATGATTAATGAATATAATGATAGTTTTTCCTCATTATGCGCATAATGCGCATTGTGCGCAGCTGAATACATACGCATAGTAGCTGTGCTACATAAATTTATGTGTATCATTATTATTAAATAATGTCACTGTAATATACGTGCTTATAATCCAATAGTTCATCACCAAGTCCCCCAAATTCCAAGATGCCCTTTTCTGCTTGATAAATGTGTTTTTGTGTGCTTCGTTGGGACGCTGCAATACCATTACCTTTAAAAAAAGGCTGAAATCCCACGTCTTGCATCCAGCATATCCTGTCTGACCCCACACCAGGGTCTTCTTTCACAATCTCTCTCCCTCTCTTCTGTCATTTTTGTATTTTCCACCCTTTTTGTTGGTTTTTGCCATTAAAGCCCAAGTTTAGTTTTGGGGATTTTTTTGTTATTTTGAAAGCTTTTTAGATGAGGTATAACTCATATAACCTTTTTTTTGTCTTTAGTTTTTTAAATTATAATGGAAAACCTCGGGAGGGATCCCGTTTCATTAATTAATTAAAAAAACAACTAAAGCAAAAAAAAAAGGTTATATGAGTTATACCTCATCTAAAAGAGCAGAGTCTGCTCTTTCAGATGAGGTATAATACATGCAACCTTAAAGCCTTTGTAACCCTTTGGATGCTATAATATAAAATATGGTCGAAAATCTCGGGGTCCGCCCCCCGAGATTTTTCATTAACTAATAAAAAAAATAAAGACATTTAGAATCTATTATTGCAGGGTTATGACTTTGGGGCATAAAGCTTTCAAATAACAAAAAATCCCCAAAACTAAACTTGGGCTTTAAGTTCCGTTTTACCTTATTTCATATTCGTCGATTGTACATCACTGTTCTTGTTTACACAGTCTTGTCTTTTTGTTTCGTATTATTTTGTTTTTGATCTATTTCATTTAACTTGGAGGACCTATGAAATAAACTAGTACAACTTTATTGTCTGGTTCTTCCGTTCCCACGTCTTATTCTCCGTAACTTAAATCAACAGTCGGGTCGTCATATTTTTGTTGTTTTCTTTTATCAACTAATATTAAGAAACACATTAGAGAAATGCCCCTCATGTAATACAACAATTCGATTGAATATACATTATGTCTAATTTCCAAGTATTACATATTGCACAATTGTAAAAAAAAAAAAATAAAAAAATGTTCAGATAACGTATACCGATATTATATGAATCAATTGAGTTATTGATAATTATGATGTATATTTTCTGAATTTGCAACTGTAGTGTATAAGTCCATGGTATTGTCATTTGTAATGTAGTAGTAAATACGAGAGATGTTCTATATATACTATATTATATAAACTTGTATACCATGTCGATTTGATATAATACACAATTAATTTAGATTTCAGATTTCATAGTTTATTGTTGCTTTTGTATTGAAAATAAAATTAGTCAATTAATTGATTCATCAATCACCTTTCCACGAAATATATGCGTATAAAATGACGAATAGTCTACTATATATAATATATACTATATATATATACAATATATACATGTACTAAAGTGTAAAAAAATAATCATCTCAATTGAATTAGGAGACACTGTAGTAACAAATGGACCCATCAAGAGTCTATTTCAACATGCATGAAGATTATTTTGAGGCTGATAAAGGGCTCCCATTTATTCATTTATTTTTCAATTTATTTGTTTCTTCATTTAGAAACTCACATATTTACTCATTAACATCATTCATTTCTATATAATATGTTGTTACATCTAATAGTTAGAGACTGTGACGATTAATAAAATGTGATCGTTTAGTGCTATTACCAGATCATGATATTTCTAATTCTAATCGATATTTCTCTTGTGCTAATGTTGCGCGTGTGTGTTTGTCCTTGTTTGTGTTTGTATTAGTGTGTGCCTATGACTGGGTGTGTTTTCCGTGTGTCTGTTTGCATGTGTGTAAGTCATCTGTAAAATTGAGGAAATAGTGCAGGCTGTAATGTAATAAATATAGTAAAACTAGAGCTTTCATTTTCGAATTGACAGCTTAAAAGTGTTTCCTTTTCAATAAAATGACGAGCTGCCTTTGGTTTCTCTCTAAGCCCCGCTGTTTCATATTCACATATTACGAAACAACAAACAAGCCCATAAATCATAAAGCAGACAGAAGAACGAAGTACGGATTTTTGCTGACGGATATAAACAGTTTGTAGATATTTAAATTAATCCTTGATGGGAGTGGCTTCAGAAATCAATCCAGTCTTGTCTGCTTAAAAGCATCTGCAGAGTGATTTCTCTGTGGACTTGAGTAATGTATAAAATCTGAACATGAGTGGGTGGTGTTGTCCCTTTATAAACATCGATTGAGAGGTATGATATCATTCTGTACTAATACCCGTGTCTTTACAAACGGGACAGTCTGATTCCGTATGAATAATTCACGAATTTCAATTAATCCTCACTTTTTAATTTGTTTGAGTAACATTAGTGACACGATTGGGCAACACTTTGAAAATGCATCGTAAGAACCAAAGGGAGTGAAATATATACCAACTATACACTAGGCAGGAGTGGATCACCCCACTGGCGCAGGATTGGTCTGTAATTTGGTTACTTAAGGAGAATCAAGCATAAACATAGAGTATCTTAGACGATAAAAATAAGCCCCATAGAGAGTCACACAACAGGTTTCCGTGCTACGAGCGATGTTGACATTGTTTATTTTAGAATGAGTTAACGTTTGACTACAAGATTTTCACAGGAGAATCCTTGCATAGTTTACTTGATTCTAGAGTAGTTTCAGCCCAAGCTGAGGACTACCCCCCAATCATGTCATTTCCTAGTAGTGCACTGGCAACTCCCTTCCATTGATATTGCCTTTCTATACACACTATACCTCTACGTTATAAAGTTAATGTGATGTTATGTGAGGTATCACGTGGTGACCATACGTTAATCCGACATTTGCACCGGCAACAATTGCTCCGGTGACAATATCTCAAAAGACAAAGGGAACTTAGGGTTAGGGTTGTCATTGGGTTTCCAGTTCGGAATAGGGCTAGGGTTATTGTTTAGGGTTAGGGTTGAGGTCAGGGTTATTATAGTGGATGAAATAAATGTCCGGGCAATAGTCGCCGGAGCAAATGTCGGAAATTCAATATTGCGCGGCAACTCACTCCCATTAATCTTGCCTTTCGATACAAACTTCCTCTACGTATGAAGTTGATTAGTTCTGTGAGGTTGTTGGAGCACACACAAGGGCGTAGGCTGGTTTGGGCATAGGGAGGTGGAACAGGGAGGTGCACATCTTAGGGAGGTGGAACTGAAGTTGAGAAAATCAGGCATTAAAAGCCAAAAAAGGTGGTGCAAATTTCTTTTTTTTGCTATTAGGGTGGAACTCCTATGGCTCTGCGGGGGGGGGGGACGCCCTTGACACACATACATGCACACTAACATACAGGGATGGCGCCACGTGGGGGGGGGGGGCGCAGAGGGGGCGGTCGCCAACACTTAATATTGTCAAAAATCGGAAAATCATGTGGTTTTTCATGAAAATTGCCCTTTTCACATTTTCACCCCCAATTGGTTTCTTCCTCCCCCCTATGATTTTACCCTGGCGTCGCCCCGGCTCACATACACAAATCTTTACCGATAAGTTGGTCCACCCACCCATCTCTAATTCCCTTCATTCTGGGCGTCGCCGAGTCCAATCCAGAAACCAGTGAATGAGTCCGGACGTCGAGGTAGCAAGTGGTTAAAAAGGTCTGAAATATTATATAAATAGTGTATGGTGTGGTGTGCATTATACTAGATTATGTGCACAACAAAATAGTAATAATCCCGAGTTCGTGTGTGTTTTATGTGTGCCTCAGTGTATGGATGTGGTTGTGTATGTGTCTGTTGTTGTGTGTCTGTATGTGCATTTGTGTGTGTCTGTGTTTTATGTGACTCTTCGTGTGTGTTTGTATGTCTGTGTCTGTGATTATGTGTGTGTCTATGTGTGATTGTGTGTGTGTGTGTGTCATGTGTGTGTGTCTGTGTCTGTATGTGTCTAGGTGTCTGTGCGTATTTGTGTTTGTGTCCGCGTCTGTATCTGTCAGTGTTTGTCTCTGTGTATGTCTGTGTTTGTATATGTGTGTGTCATGTGTGTATGTCTGTGTATGTGTGTGACTGTGTGTATCTGTGTGTACATATACCCACATATCCATACTAACACAGACACGCCAACATACACATAGACGCATAGACATACACAGACACACACAGGCGCACACACCATACATACACACAGAGAGACACACATACAGACACACATCGACAAATACACACAGAGACACAAGCACAGACATATAAAAACACACACAGACACGAACATACAAACACAAACACAGACTCACACAGACACACACCATATACACATAGACACAGACACAGATACCCAGGCACAGTCACACAGATACACATACAGACACAGACAAACAAACAGAAAGACACAACATTGGCACAGACACAGATATATTCACACAGACACAAATGCAGACACACAAATACGGTAGACAGACACGCATATAGAAAAACAACTACACAAACAGACTCATACATACATGAAGACACACAGGCACAGACAGGTACGCACACACCAGCATACACAGACACAAAACACCACCTTAGTAATACACACACACACACACACACACACACACACACACACACACACACACACACACACACACACACACACATACACAACAACACCTACCACCCACCACACACACACACACACACACACACCCTAACATGCACACTTGCCAGATTTTATTCGTGGGCAGGGTGGGAATGGATACTTGTTTGTTTTAACCACCCTCGACGAATTTCTCGACCATTTCGTTGCACCATTTTTTTGTATTCGTTTGCGGACTTTTCATTTTCAATTCTTGCTCACTTTTTGAGACCATTTCGCAAAAATCGGACATACTGTTACGATGCTGCGTCACTTTTAATACATGCATGTCATTCCCCAAATTACTCAAAAACCTGATGCAAATTGCTTTATACAGTGTGTCCCAGAAAAAAGGAAACCGGATTTCATGGCCAAAACATCCTGTCATAATGAATAATTTCTTCAAAGAATTAGGTATGACTGTAAAGCTCTGTTCCTCTTCATTTGATACATAACTTATAATTCACCGTTCACGCATTACTGAATTAAAACAATTGATATTGGTGCTACCAAAATTTCATTTGCACGCGCATATGCCATCTTTGAGTGCATTTTCATGGTAGTAAATGTAATCATTTTTAAGAAAAAAGAGCATGACATAAAAATTCATAATTTCGTCTTTCATCTGACACCTCATGCGTAAAAAATGAATAATGTATGCAGGAGAACAAGTAAAATTAAAACATGCCTGTTTTAGCGTGATATTTAGAATGAATCCATTTCGAGCAACTTGAAGGGACCTGAACAATAAGGTTCACGCACGGCTGACTTCACATAATATCTTGCTCGGACACAACAATAGGCTCCGAGTCATGTTCACAAGGTAATTTCTTGGTTGCTGGCTGCCAAATCCAGGAAACAGGGTTAATAAATGCATTTTGGAGCATTTCTGAAAACAAATTGTCTTTTCTCCTTGACACATCGCTTATTTTTCACAAATGTGGTATCATACGAAAGAAGATAAAATAGGCTTTTCGATGATGTCCTTCAATGTCGAAGATATTCTGAATACATTTTAGCATGGCAGTTTGAATTTCAAATTTGCTCGTGCAAATGATTTTATACCTGTGTCCGTTCTGATTGTCTTTGCTCAGTCATGCGTGATTGGAAATCTTTGCAACTGGTATCAAATTAAAGAAGAGAAAATATGCTTTCCAACCATGTACGATTTTTTTTGTCATATTTGTTATTAACATATAAAAATATCCTCATCAATCTCGGTTTCCTTTTTTCTGGGACACACTGTGTTTATCATCATCATGCTTTAAAAAGGTATCTGAAACCAATTTTGCAGAGAAAACAACAAAAGCAAAAGGTCGAAAAACAAAGAAATACAAATTGAAGAAACAATAAAATACATAATAACTTAATTCTGATATGAACATTTTTGCGGAAGAATGTCAGACAGAATGATTTCCACCAAAAACTAGCTTCTTCCTAGCTATTTTAAGTGAGTTATATGCAAAAATTAATTTTACGCACTTTTTGAATAATTGATTACTTAAAAAATTGGGAGAAATTAAATCTAATTGTCCTGTAATTTTCGCGGCGATCGTGCCATCTGCAGTCGAGATCTCAAGGTGGGGGGGGGGGTCGGGGAGGGGGGCAAATTGACCTTCCCAGTAAATACCAGGTCTGAAATATCCCAGTTACAATAGGCTTTAAATATGCTCTTGCAATATACCGTAATGTTCTTTGATCATGGCTGGCGAGAATTTGTGCCGTCAGGTTTTGTACAAATCGCACAAATTGTCGGGGGTGACAATTTGTGTCACAACGGGACGGGGGGGGGGGTGGGAGAGAAAATTAAAGTTGAAATAATAATGAATATAACACCCATTCGTCACATGAAATCGCCGCTACTCCCAGCGTAATTACAACATGTATCCTGAACATGATTTCCTACAATTTAATGTAGTGTAATCAGGGTAATGACTTATTTTGAAACAGTTTGCAAAAAAAAATTATCTCATTTGAGTTTTTATTCACTCTGCTCAAGTCCTCAGCTCAATTTCACTGAACACAGCAAAAGGTCAATGTTAAAATTGACACCACTGATGTTAATATTCGACAACAACATGCATTCTACGCTGGTGTTAAATTATCGGTGTTAGTTTAACACCTAGTGTTGCTATTTTACCACTTTGGGAATTATTTTAATACTCGTTCGTGTAAGGGTCAATCTCCTTGGTGTAAATCAAACACCAATGGGTGTGGTCCTCTATTAACACAATGGGTGTTAATTTTGACACCTAGGGTCATTTTACTACTTTGGGGATTATTTTCACACTCGTTAGTGTTAGAGTCAAACTCCTGGGTGTACATCAAACACTAATGGGTGTGATTCTCTATTTGCACAATGGGTGTTAATTTTAACACATAGTGTTTTTGCTGAGTACTTGAGTGCTGATAAAAATATTGATTACAAATTAGCTGGAAATATAATTCTCAAGTTTATGTTTCTGATGTATAGGGATCGTTGTGTATAATTTTAGTTTTCTGCCTGCATTCTTTTCGCAGATGAACCAATGTAGATTAGAGCATCAGTCATCGTGCCATTTACCATGTGATGGCCCCGAGGTGAATGGGTAGAATGTGATGATATAAGTTTCTCGCAATCGTCATTATCGCGCTTTTTGGTTTCCCATTGTTCCACCGATACGAATGCAATGATGGAATATAACGCACAATTTCATAGTAAAAGAAAAGTAATGTACCAATTTGTTTGGGTCCTTGAAATCCCTGGGAATACGCTGTTGATATGTTATTGCCTACCGGGAGTAACAAAGATTTCGTCATCAGTGATGTAGTAAAAAAACTTCACAAGGGGGTCAAAAAATTGTTTTCACCAAATTAAAATATAAAAAGAAATGGAAGCTCATGGATTTAATTAATTTCGAATGTTCTGATTGCATGCGTTCACTTTAGCCCCTTATAAGAACAAATTAAATCATATTATTCAGTGAATTTAAATTTGTATTTTTTTTTGCTATTACAACCGTTAACAATTAGGAGAGCTTTGTTAAACGTGTTAAAATAACCTTCATGGCTTCACAAATATATACAATATATACACGTAACTATAGTAACACGTTTAATTTGTCATGTGACTTTAAATTATAGGTACGATGACAGACATTTATAGAAACATTTTCACAAGAAAAGTCACCTAAATTGTAAGGTTTCCGGATAGATCCCACCAACTGGTAGTTTGATAAAAACAAATTACCATCTTATTCTTGCACATAATCACATCCCAAGTTGGAGTGTTGATTTAAAAATTGTAGTGTCATCACCAGATCGTAAGAGTGGGAGTATAAATATTCCGTGTTAACGTTTGACCTGCCAACTTCCACTTCTTTCCAAATATATTGCCATTTCATATTTTTGAATGGCTCATCAGAAGGAAAGGGGGACACCTTTTTCCCCCTCCCCGGACAACTACACGGTTTACCTGCAGTTGAAATACAACTTGTGCTAAGAGGACCGATATTACAGAATTCCCATCGTCTTCCTGCCGACGTCGTGTAGCACCACGCACGTGCTTCTGAATCTGGGTTACGGCAGTAGTTATGGTCGCCCGTACCCAGACCCTGGGTATGTCGACGGTGTACGGATATGTTCATGGGGAGACTGGACGGTCCACTTTTGACGCGAGTCCACTCTGTGTGGTAGAAACAACACCCCTATAATCTTTGGCATCAGATCGCGTGTAGCATTCAGTCGTACCTGGAGAAATACGCCACGAAATGTGTTATCAAATTGACTAAAATGACGCATGTTTGGGGGTACCACATATACTTGTAACGAAAACATAATAAAAACAAATTGTAGACAAGAATTGCGTGTAAATCCGAAAATTGGAATTGATAAAAATTGATAACAGTATTTTGATGGACAGAGGAGGGGTATGGAAACATGATGCGCCACTAACTACTGGAATAAATCCTAGAAATTGCAGAAGAGCAGAGGATGACAATATTAAGATAGAGATGTGAAATAATTCATGAATATCTGGCAGCAGGAGAGGGACAGGGAACGGAAAGCCAAAGAACAGAGGAGGGGGTGGGTGCATTAAAAAAAATCTAATGACAGTACATCAGGATAAGTGGAGACTAGCCACCGTATTTTGTAATAGTATATTATACAAATAATGAATGTTTGTGAGTGCAACGGACAGACTAATTCATTAGGTGAAAGATGGAAATATATTCCATTCAACGAGAGTTGAATGGAGCATTTCATTTTTCACCGAATGAATTAGTCTGTCCATTGCACGGATAAGAAAATTCATCATTTGTTTGATATGACACCTAAAAATAGATTCATGGTCCGTCAATGACCCCGAGGAAGAACAGCAGTATCATTTTAATACGGCTGAATTCGGGTTATCCTCCGGAGTATGTATTTTCTATTTTGATATTTTATATGTGTAATTATGTAATTTGCTCTCTGTATTATGTGCATGTATTATTTCGTATATTTTATTTTGATTTCCGGAAATAAATACAAACAAACAAACAATGAGTGATTGTTGCGTAGTGCCGGTATAGTCTCGGCACTCGTGCAAATGGAGCAAATCGTATGGATCCAAGATTGCACGAATGACGACGTAATGGTAAAATGGGACAAATGATCAATATTAAACAACCAATCAAATGACAAGAATCTATTTAGGTGTCATATAATAACGTCTATCATTACATATTCGATCTTGTCACTTACACGTCGCACGACGGTCTTGATTCACCCGATCTGTTGGAAGGACTACGCAGTTTTCGCTACCACCACCGGCAGGCTCACTTGTATCCCACTGACGGGAATATAAATTCAAAATACAGAATACTATTACATTTTAAGAAAAAAGAAACCTTACCAATTACACACGTTTTCCTGATCTCTGTGAATGCATTGATGGTAATTTTAATGTGCGTTTTATGATGTCATCTTAAATCACCACCCTATTCTCCGAATTTAAATGTTGCCAGTTGGTGCATTGATTGTTCCGTTAACCGAGATGAGACTGGGGTGAATTGGGTTGATCAGATACAACACTCACACTCTGCATTACCACCGCTGGATGACGTGTTTATGTTTTCTACAAGTATGAATTTAATGAATGAAAGGTTTGCAGAGAGAATTTAAGATGCAGAATGAATAATAATAATAATAATAATAACACGTTCTTGTATAGCGCATCATACGTAGCTTATCGCACGTCTCTATGCGCGTTATTATTACCCCATGGTCATGACAGGTACATTTATGCTAAGCAGCTGTTACGCGCTTGAAGCTATAAATGACCCGACCAGGGTACCCATTTATACACCTGGGTGGAGAGCAGCAAAGCAGATTAAAAATGTCTTGCTGAAGGACATTAATGCCGGGCGGACTCGAACTCCATGCCTCAAGATTGTCAGGCACACGCCTTACCAATTT
>JZLH01S0086342.1:11044-26019 GCA_001188425.1 Eucidaris tribuloides | reverse complement strand
ATTACAGACAATACAGGAAGTGGGTGCATAGTCAAACCAGGATCACAGAGATTTCATATTTAAAGAAACTAACTGAATGTTTGGAAGTACACATTTTTCAGGACTCATTTTCATACCTTATCAAAGCAACTTATATCATTCGGGTTTGCAGCTATTTTTTCATTTACTGAAAATTAGTTTCAAGTTAATTTTTACAGGAAAGATCGGAGGAAAGTGGATTTTCTTGTCAGTATATTTTGTTTCGAGACCTGATGAGAGAAAGTGAAGAGAGATGCTTCGAATATAATTTGCTATGTTGAGATTATTGAATTAAACCTGAATGGTAGTGTCCGTCGAGCTCGACAAGTACCACGTGCACTTATAGGGATTGCCGTCGACATGAAGATAATCGGGCGTTGTCAATGTAAGACTGCTGGCAGAGCTGTCCAATACAATACTACCGCCGTATGAAAACACCACGTCAGTTGATTCCCAAATCTGCAGATCTGCTTAAAATATGGGAAGGGAAATTAATGAGATTTTTTTGTTTTGTTTTTACTTTCCTTGAAATTTGTTTAACGACTGCCTAATCGAATCTGTTTGATTTCAGAAACCGTGTCCTCACCAATAACAGTGCTGGACTAATCTCGTATGGCAAGCAGTACCATTATTTCTCTTGTAGCAAAAAGTAAACAAAATGCAAACGATCATGGCATCATTTTCATCAATGTGCTCAACGTAACTGAAATTGCTTTTGTAAAAATATTATCAGGTAAGATTTTCAAATTACTGTACTTTTAATTATGTGAGAAGAAATTGAAACCACCGGTTCGAATATTTCGTAGTTTGTATTCCTGTGATCATTATTATTTCATGCATCCCAAGCATAGATGTACTGAAGGGGAGAGAGGTTTTGAGATGTTCAAAAACTCCCTTTAAAAAGGAAACAAGGGGGTGATGATATTAAGAATTTTTTTTTTTTTTTGGGGGGGGGTATGTTTACATGTTCGGTACGTTTGTTTCTTCTCGAATCGTTGAGTAGCTAAAATTCAGACCCAATCACTGATTTTTCTTTTACTTGCATCATTCATTTGCTACATAAAACACCCCCTTTTAAAAATCATGGGTACGCTCTTGATCCAAAGGTTACCATTACATTTTTCTTGATGTATATTTTGTTTGTATTCCTAGTGTAGGTATTGCATATCGTTCACAATATACTTTTAAGTGTTATCGAACTCTTTAACAACGCTTTCTATTATTTGTTTATCATAACTGTGCATTAATCTCACCTGAAATACTGACATCGATAAGAAAACCTCGACCGCTGGTCCCGCCATTGTTGTCAATAAGTTTGAATGTCAGTCCTCCACGAGATGACACAAGTGGTGACATACTTGTTGCATTCATATCACCTTCAAACCATAAGACTTGGTTACTGGCGTCGATAGACGTTGGATGGTCATGGATGTTAAGACCTTCATAGTTCAGAATTGTCTGTACGTCCCTAAAAGTCAGTCGAACCGGTTTTCCCGATGGAGCGATCAAACTGTATACTAGCAATGGATTGTTTTGGATATTACTCGCTACAACTCGGTGATCTGATGACGTCGTGATATATCATCACATATTCCCTCTGTTTACATTTATATCTCTATCTATCTATCTATCTATCTATCTATCTATCTATCTATCTATCTATCTATCTATCTCTATATATATATACATGTATATACAAACGTACGTCTTGGCACTGCTACCGTCGGTTTCACGCTTTTGGCGATCGAAATGCAGAAATGCAGAAATGCATTGAGCACTATAGACAATCCTGATATGCACCTCTTAAATATATATACATATATAACTACATATTTTACTATTTCATTGTTAATTGCAGAGAGAATTTAAGATGCAGAATAAATTCTCTCTGCAAACCTTTCATTCATTAATACAATTCGTTCCTACTGGGGGCTTATTAAATATTAATGAGGTCAGACGTAAGGATTGATTATCGGGTATTTGTAACCAAGTAAGCCGTGGCATTGCCGTTACCCAGCGTGGCCTGGTGGTTGTGCCGCTGACCGGATATGCGGATAGGTTTCAGGTTCGAATCCTGTTGGGTCAATCTTTTTTCTGAGTCATTAAAAAATAACAGATCAGGCATTTGATCTTATTTATCATTAATTTGATAATACAGAGATGAACTGCAAATTTATTCTGCAAAAAAAGTGTGTTTTCCATTGAAAGTTGGAGGTGGCGAGTTGAACACCTAAAACAGCCCCTTCGGTACGCCTTTGTCAAGAGCAGTACGTCAAGTGAAATCGAACACTTGGAAATAAATCCTCTAATAATCTAATGATACTGACATGCGTATTCTGTTCTCAAATTTGTATTTATTCCACAAGGAATATCTAAAAGGCATCACATAACACTGTTTCCAGTTAAAACAAATCTGAGTTACATGATTCCCCATGCTACCACTGTCTTTGAAAAGGTCTAAAAATGAAGTCCTGAAAAAATTGCTGTCTCAAACGATCATTAAGTGCTTCTAAAAAGTGAAAATCATTGAGCGACCATTCCCGTTTTCCTCCATAGACTGCTGTGTATAGGAGAATTTTCTATCAGCTGAGAATAATTCAAGTGCAGATTTTGATCTGTACATATTTTACGAGTGACAGCATATCTCTCTAAAATTTTGTGTTCTAGGGTGCTTATTTGTCCATCCAAATACTACCAGATATGTCAGATAGCAAGGTTTGACATTTTTTTTTTAAATAAGGCTTCCACAATGTTTATGTAGTGTGTTTAATGTATTATCTTAACAGTTTAATCCAAGATGAAAATATTAAATTTCAGTTGATTATCATTTGCACTCAACGACAGAGAATGTAAACAACAGCACGCAATCATAAATAAGTGACTTAATGTTGTTGCAGCAATTAATCCACTGAGTCAGGAGCGCCGCCAGGGTAAAATCTTAGGAGGGGCGAAAAAGCTGTTGGGAAAATTTTGCCCGCCAAATTACAAGTCAAACATCATCCGAAAGCGGATGGCAGGGGGCCAACCACGACCAAAACCATTTTTTTTTATCCTGCCCAAAGACAAGCCAACAATTATCATCCGACAAGCAGGAGGTCGATAACGACCAAAACCATTTCTTTGTCACCCCAAAACCAAAAACCAAAAATACTAGCCAAATGAACAACAAAAGGGCAAAAGGAGCAAAGTTTTCAAAAAAAAGCAAATAACGGGGAATCTTAGTTATTTTCATTACTTTGACAAAATAGAGGGGTCGCCGTCCCCATGCCCCCCTGTGGCCCTGCCCCAGCACTGAGATTTTCATTTGGAAGGCAAATATATTATTTTAATACGGTAAAACCATTACGTTTTAGTGTTCCGTAACAAAAATAACGTTATCATGCCAGAAATAACACATAGTCCATACAGGACGTTCTTAAAGAGAGTACAAACTTTGTGATTAATGTGCCATATTCACTCAATAGTCATGACCGTTCAAGATCTTGTAAATGTCCGAATTTTTAATGCATATTTTTGTATCCATGACATGCCATTTGTTGTACTTAATAATATACCGACGATCTGTGTGTACTTTGACTTGGTTGTCGTTTTGAATATAAGTTGATTTTATGATTTTGGGGGTGTTCTGTATGACTCATGGGGATCAATTCCAATACCCCCTTTTTTTGTTTTACAAAACTTCTCTTGATTTCCGATGATTAATCATACGTATTTGTGTTACTTCCTGTGTTTCTTTCATTGTATATTACTCATTGTGTTTTTTTTAAACTCACGTACACCTTTGTACTGATTTCTTTAATGAACTCTGAAAATAAAATGGAATTTAAGCATTTAAATACCATGACTTTGAGTAAATAAACGAATTTAGCAGGAATTTAATTCCAAATGATACAGCCAGCTTGTCACACAACTTCCATCAATGATTAAGTGGGCCTATCCGTTGCTTGATAGCATGATACAAGTATGGCAGGAACCAGGTTCTTCTGACTTTGAGGGACGTACAAACAGCAACAAGCAATGAAAATGTTTACGTCTATGACCATCCTTCCTCTACCAGCTGGAGTGGTTACGGTGTCTCATCACTTGGCGGCAATATAGATGTAGATATATCACCATTGGTGTCATCACGTGGAGGACTGACATTGGAGCTTGATGACTGGATCGATGATGTCAATGGACGTGGGTTTCTGAGTGATGTCAGTATTTCAGGTGAGGTAAACGAGACGTTAACAATTAATGTGTTTATACGAACCGCATTTCAACGAACGATGAATGAGCACATGCTGCGCAACTATAATTTTTTTAGAAACACGAAAGATATACCAGATTATAAAGTGGATGAAAAGAAAATCACACACGTGACCTCTTGATAGATAACAGTTTGCCCGCCAAAACCCGCTCGAAGGATATAACAAATTATAAACTAGATGATAGTAAACTCACACTCGTGAAAACCTGATGGGTAAAACTTTGCCCCCAAACCCCGCAACATTAAATGATTTATTGGGACTTTCAACACGCACAGTGTAAATACAACGTCGTCTGTTAAAATTCCTATCCCAATTTGTATTAAAATGCAATCAAAAAATGTTTTTTTTTTCGCAGATAGGTTGTGTAAAGCAAAAGTGTACTCGTTTTAGTTGAAATAGACGGAACCCCATCAGTTGGACCACGATCCTGTGGAGGTTCTATCACTCTGAGTGATTCTTTGCCAATGTGACATTCAACTCACCATACTACTATCAACAATCGTCAACTGGGGAGATCGACTGTGTGTGGTATGTAACAAGTCCCCCGAGGAAGCAGGTTACAGTGACTTTGATTGACTTAGAAACATCTGACAATGAATATGTCAACATCTATGACCATCCTTCATCAACTTCTGACAGCTACGAAGTCTCCTCACTTCGAGGCGACATAAATGTTACTAATCTATCACCGCTGGTGTCATCACGCAGTGGACTGATATTAGGGAGCTTTCGTTTTGACACCGCGGACGAAAACGAGAACAGTGAGCAATCCGTTCCAGCCGTCCGTCCGTGGTGTTCACTCGCAGTTTCGCAAAATAAGACGAACGCGAGCGGCGGTGCGTGTGACGTCATCTGACCCGCCCCTACCGGCCCCTGACCCGGGCGCGCGTAAATTCAATCAGAATTCTATAATACATGTTACTGTTAGCTATAATGGCGAGCCTTCACAGAGTACGGGAAGCAATTTTTTGATATATTTGTGATATCTTAGATTATGAAGAATGTGTTTTGCTGTATGACACCAACAAACCAAGAAAATGTGAAATATGTCTTTAAAAATGGAGTTCAAAACTTCAAGTTCATACATGAACATTCCTGCCCTCACACAGCACATCATAGCGATACTACACTACAACCAGGTAGGCACGTGTGTGTGAATCTGGGGGCGAGATAACTTTTACATTCACGATGATGATGATGATGATGATGATGATACAAAACTATTTTGACGTTTACAAATACTATTTATCAAATAAATAAATTGAGGACAAATATTAACAGAAATATCATTTGCATGACTATAATGAGAACCTGAATCCATGTTTCCTACAAACTTGTGAATCAATGCACCGTAACTCTACGTGTATGGAAAACGTGCGAGAGCTTGTTTACACTGGCCCCCGCACGTGCGATTTGCACTGACATCATCTGTACGAGCGCTGATTGGCTGCTGTCCTCAACTCGTTGCTCCTGCTCAAGAACGAAAAATCTCAGAATTCCCGTTCTTGATTCCTCAACGCCGACAGCGATGGCGGGGGGGGGGGGGGTGGCGCATGCGCAAATCGATCTTGGTATCGGATTACCGTTCTCGAGTCCGTCCGTTGTCAAAACGAAAGCTCACTATTTTATCTTGAAGACACTTCCACGGGCACCAACGGAAAGGGATTTCGTGCTGAAGTCAGAATTTCAGGTAGGCTGAAAAATTAAAGGATCTTTTACACGATCTTGTTAGATTTAGAACGTATCAGGCGCCTGAAACATGGCTCGCATTCTGTTTTACACATAACTGGCTTCAGTCGTACTCCCATATTTCACGTTTTGATCAGTAGTGCTCTGAACTCTTACAAACATAGATTTACTCACCAATTACCTTGCCTTGCCTTGGAAGAAATAATGCACTTCGTCTCATACATATAATTTTATGTACCAACCACAAAAGCGCATTCACCTTAATTTTACCCTGTCCAATAATTGGAGTTAGTTAGACTAAACTTTTGGATCTCGACACATAGAAGATTAGTTTGTCGAATTTTTAAATAGATGAGATATTATGTCAGGAATTCCATGTACTCACTATATTTCATCATGATATTCCCAACAGACGTACAGATTTGGCAACCAACCGATGTGATGTCATCATGCGGCGGTAGCATTGTATTGGACAGCTCAGTTCGCAGTCTCACATTGACAACACCCGACTACCTCCATGTAAACGGAGACTACTATCAGTGCTGGTGGTATCTCTCAAGCCCGTCAGATACTACCCTCCAGGTCCACTTTTATTGATTTCGACTTACCGAGGTTTAGCGGAATTCCAAGTAGACGGCGAGTCAGTGGTACCTTTCACTTGGTCTAGTAGTGAGTCTAGTAACTCGCCACCAGATGAAGAGACCACATTGCCTAGTCCAGTGTCTTCTACCAGTAACACCACAACCATCTACTACAACTCATGGAGGGAAACGTCCGGACGTGGAGCAAAGTTTGTCGTCAATGCGATATACGGAGGTTTGTACCATGGGGACACGATTTTAATGATATCCAATTTTCAGTGAGTCGCACTAAGTTAAGCAATGTAGTCCAACCTATGTATCTTCCCATCTTATTTTGATTTGATCCATCACAACCCAACCCAACCCAATATCTTTATTTATTTTTTTTTTACCCTGCTGATAACTACATACGGTAAGACACAGAGGGGCAACAAGTTGTATGTATGATTTCATGCCCTCAATCATGTATGTTAATCAGACATGTATTAAAGGACCAGCCAGTAAGTCTCGTGAGCAAAGTCTGGGAACAATTTCAGGTTCACTGATGGATTTTGAACTTTTCGGCCTTGGACTGGCCGCTTCAAACTTCCGGACATTTTGGGGAGGGGTCGATTACCGTTCACACAGGGATCACGGGGGCCAAAATTAAAATTGTCTAAATTGTATCAATATGCATATCAAATTACTCATCTACTCACAAGGATTCCAAAAATGTATACTTTGTTATGCATCAGATCTCAAATGAGGGTGGTAAAGCCCAAAATATCAAAAGGTCAACGCACTTTTGATGTTAGGTTTGAATAATACCTTGACCAACTTTGATGATATTGGTGTCTAATCTATGTTTTCCGACATGAGAAATTTCAAATACAGAAATTGGATTCGTAACCTTGAAATGTAAAAATTGGTTCACCACAATCAAAGCCCAAGTTTAGTTTGGGGGATTTTTTTTTCGCTTTATGCCCAAAGGTCATATCACACAAATAACAGAGAGAGAAAAATAAAAACCGGAGGGGGGGGGGAGGAAGGGTGGAATCAGCCGGCAAAGTGGACACAATCGCACATAGTCTGCCTACATTGTTTGAGTATTCCTCAGAAAAAATAAGGCAGTCTCAGAGCATTCGGGATATAGATTTAAAAAAAAATGCTAGGCACTGAGCCTGAGAACCATTTTGCGCACTCTGAATTGCAAGAGAGATTTTCTTTAAATGATGCTTAGTATACCATCCTTATCAGACATTTATAAAGGCAGTGACACGATTGGGACAGGTCCAAAGTTCCTCAAGAACCAAATGAGTTGAAAAGTATACCAATTCATTTCACAGATAAACCACCGTGGAAGAGTACATAAAGCATCGTTCCATTTGCCATGACGGCCCTCAGGAGAAGTGACAGGATCTGCCCAAATTTCTACGCAGTCTTGATTACCATCATGGTTATTAGGCTGATTTGTCCACCACAGATTGGATATAGAGCCTTGGTAACACAGCATATTATTCCATATGCAATCTTTTTCACCGTAAATATGAAATTTGTTGTTCACCCATTCTGGTATAACAATGTAAACGTATTGCCAACCTTGTAAAATTAATATCTATATTTTATAACTACTTATCATTCTCATTGGCCACCTGAGTGGGGCCTGGTGGCCTCAAATGCTAGAGCTCCTTTGAATTGTGTACTGACTGGGTGTATCCCCCAAATTGTCAGTGAGGGAGCAGCAAGAGGCTAGGCCTCACCCAGGTACATCTGGGAAATGTGATGTATATATTACAATCAAGTAATGGATGGTGTCTATTTCATTTACATATACACGCACATAAGAATATATTGGATATGTTATGGTGTATAAGTTTTAACACGAGACGAACAGAAAGAGTACGAGAGACGGTGTTTTTGTTTTCCTCTTCTTCTCTTTTGTTATCACTTATTTTCTTCATTTAATTTTAATTAATTCATTTCATTTTCCAGGCTTTTTTTAACCGATTTGCTATATCGACGTCCAGACTCATCCACTGGTTTCTGGATTGAACTCAGCGACGCCCACAGTGAATGGAATTGGACATGGGTGGATAGAAACTCTCTGGGGTAAGATTTTAGAAATACTTGGAAATAACTGTATCCTACTCTCAGAAATTAGGCAATAGGTAAAGACACTGTATATGATCGTTCACGTAATGAAAGTTTTGACTGCAGCTAGCCAGAATGCTTATTAAAACATATTAGCTATGAATGAATATATTTGCTGTACATAAAGATTTACGATTTGACAGATATTGTATTGCGCTCAGTGACGTAGGGATGTACGGTGGCATTATCAGAATACACTAACAAAATCATCCTAGTGGCCATTAAGGCAGACGTGACTGTAGTGTGATATCATGTCTTTTTATTCAACGTTCGAACTGATAGCCAGGCTCGACCCCCGGGCTCGACCTCATATCCATGGAATCAGTGATGACGATAGTGAAGTAATTTACATGTAGGTTGTAATAGTGGTGGTGGTGGTGGTGGTGGGTTGATGGTAGTGGGGATGGTGGTGGTGGGATGATGATGGTGGTGATGGTGGGGATGATGGTGGTGGGATGTGGTGGTGGTGGTGGAGATGGTGGTGGTGGTGGTGGTGATGATGGGGATGGTGGTGGTGGTGGTGGGATGATGATGGTGGTGGAAATGGTGTTGGTGGGATGATGATGAGGCTGGTGGTTGTGGGATAACGGTGGGAATTGTGGCGGGGCTGGTGGTGGTGGGGATGGTGGCGGTGGGATGTGGTGGCGATGGTGGTGGTGCATGGGATGGTGGAGGTAGGGATGGTAGTGGTGATGGTGATGGTGGGATGATGGTGGTGGTGGGGATGGTGGGGGTGGGCTTGGTGGTGATGGGACGATGGTGTTGATGGGGTTGGTGGTCGTGGGATGGTGGTAGTGTGATGGTGGTGGTGGGAATGGTGGTAATGTTGGTGGTGGTGGGGATGGTGGTAGTGGTAGTGGGGATGGTGGTGGTGGGATGATGGTGGTGGGATGTGGTGGGGATGGTAGTGGTGGGATGGTGATGGTGGTGGGTGGGGGGATGGTGGTGGTGGTGGAAATGGTGTTGGTGACATGATGGTGAGGCTGGTAGTTGTGGGATAATGGGAATGATGATGGGGATGGTGGTGGTGGGATGTGGTGGTGGTGGTGGGGATGGTGGTGGTGGTGAAATGGTGTGGTGGGATGAAATGATGGTGCGTGGGTTAGTGGTGGTGGGGATGGTGGGAATGGTGGTGGGGTTGGTGGTGGGGATGGTGGTGGTGGGATGGTGGTGGTGGGATGATGGTGGCGGGGATGGTGGTGGGATGATGGTGGGAATGGTGGGGGTGGGGATGATGGTGGTGGGGATGGTGGTGGTGGGATGATTGTGGGATGATGGTGGTGGGATGATGGTGGTGGGATGACGGTAGTGGTTGGGATGGTGGTGGTAAGGATGGTAGTGGGGATGGTGGTGGGATGATGGTGGTGGTGGGATGGTGGTAGTATGATGGGGGTGGGAATAGTGGTGGTTGGATGATGGTGTTGGACATGGTGGTACGGTAGTGTTAGTGTCGGAGGTGGTGGGAATGGTGATACTTTAGATTATCATCATCCATTCTTTCACAGAGATTAGCAAACAAAATGGGTGGCTGTTAAGGTTTTTTTTAAACATGTAATAATATTCTGTATTTTGAATCTATATTCCCGTCAGTGGGATACAAGTGAGCCTGCCGGTGGTGGTAGCGAAAACTGCGTAGCCCTTGCAACAGATCGGGTGAATCAAGACCGTCTTGTGAAATGTAAGTGACAAGATCGAATATGTAATGATAGACGTTGATGTATTACTAAAATTGTACTATGGCCGTTAGTCCTTCATTACTTTTTTTTTAAATCCTTCCCCTCCCCCACCTCTGTTTACTGACTCTCAGTGTTCCTCGTCTTTCTCATGCTGCTAAATAGGAACTAGAGAATCTATTACGAATCTCTCTGAAATGCTGTCATCATCTGTTCTTCTGCACATCCTATATGATACGGTTTATACAAGTGGTTGACTGCGCATCATGTGTCCATACCCCTGTTTCGTCCATCAAATATTGTTACCAAGTTTTATCAATGTTAGTTTTCGGATTTACACGCTGTTCCTGTCTACAATTCGTTTTTATCATGTTTTCGTTACAGATACGTGGTGCTACACAACGTCAGCAGGAACACGATGGGAATTATGTAATATCGGTCTTCGTAGCACAAGATGTACAACTGCAGGTAAATTATATGTGTGCAGTCTGGGAGGGGGCAAACGATGTCCCCCTAGCTCCCCTTCAGATAGTAGGCCCTACATTCAAAATCATAAAGTAGCAATATATTTGGAGAGAAGTGGAAGCTAACGAACATATCAACCGTCTTCTATTCTATTTGATCTGGAGATGGCACTTCAGTTTGCAAATCTACATTCTTCGCTGGGGAAGCTATAATGTGTAAGAATAAGAATGTAGTCTGTTGTTATGACTGCAACGACTATATAAGACTCAACACTATATTTTGGTAATTGTACTTCTACATAATGTTACTTCTATATATGTCGTAACTAATTAAAAGATTCATAGCAGAGTTTCAATATTATACTACATACGTGAATTATGTATTTGTGAAGACATGAATGTAAGAATTAGATGATTGTTATACATTAAACAACGCCTTTCTAAATTTTAGCCGATGTAAAAGCCAAAATTACGAAATTAAGCTTACTTTTTAATTTGTAAATATAGGAGGTTTAAAATGTTGTGATACAGGTAGCCTTCCATAAATTGATAAAATTTATAAACTTTCAATTTTTGTTATACCTTCTGTGTTATTTGGTCTAATTTTCAGACCCTCTTTTTAAGATTTGAGCTACACCACTGGTGACAAAACATACGCAATAATACATCAGCATCATCCCGGAGACTTTGTAAGACCCTTAAGAATTAGCAAATTACTTTTATTTGAATATAAAGTATTGCGTTATATTCCATCATTGCAATCGTTTTGGTGGAATGAAGTTGAACCATATAATCGCGGTAATAAAGACTGCGAAAACCTTATATCATCACATTCTACCCATTCACCTCAGAACCATCACATGGTAAATGGCTCGATGACCGATGCTCTAATCTACGTTGGTTCATCTGCGAAAAGAATGCAGGTAAATAGCCTCAAATTATTTACATCGATCCCTATACATTCAAAACAAGAACTTAAAAATAATATCTCTAGCTAAATTGTAATCATTATTTTTATTAGCAGTCAGGTACTCAGCACAAATACCAGTGTTAATTAACACCCGTTGTCAGGGTTGGTACAATTTAAATCACTTTGAGTTAAATCGCGATAAACATCGCGAATTGAATCACCCCGATTTTTTTAAAAGAATCACTGACCTAAATCACTGAAGTAGACTTGTGTATTAAAATAATGATAATGCTTTAAAAATGATTTTCAAATGAAAAAAATAACAAATTTGCACATTTAGGCATCGAAAGGCACAGCAATGTTAATAAACACTGTAATAATTCAATTCTAGCAAAACATACCGCAAAATCCTGCAGTTCAGTGAAATTTAATATTGAAAGGAAAATTACGATGATTTTTGAGAATGTTTATCACTAGTATATTCACTTCGCTTCCAAAGACTTTTGGCTTGGAAAAATATGTTTGTGATGTGCTGTATTAAAATTTATAAAGTTAAAATTATATCTAGATTATTTCATTTCTTTAAAGCACCAATTTTATTCAGCCTTCATAACTGATATGTAAAGTGAAGTAATGATTAGTTGAATAAGTTTGCTATAGGCAATTTTGTGCCTCACAGGACAAAAAAAATATTTGTTGGATCACTAAAAAAAAATTAAAAATTAATAATCGATTTGTTTTTCTAAAGCACAAATTCTATTCAACCTTGATAACTAATACGTAAAACGAAATAATGATTGATGGAATAAATATTTCTATAGACAATTTTGAACTTGGAATGTGAACATATTTGGTGCCTCACGGGAAAACAAAAATGATTTAAAATAAAATAAAATCGTTATGTAACTTATATGTAGAATGTTGTTCAACCGTGATAACTAATATGTAAAAAGAACTAATAATTGATGGAATAAATTTTTCCTACAGGCAACTTCGAATTTGGAATATAAACATATTTGATGCCTCAGGGGAAAAGTAAAAAATAATTTCAATTAAAAAAATCGTAGTGCAACTTATGTAGAATTTCATTCAGCCTTAATTATGTACAACGAAATATTGATTGATGGAATACAAGTTCCTATAAGCAATTTTGAATTTTGAATATGCACATATTTGGTGACTTGTTAAAAAAAAAAAAAAAACCTCACGACTTAAAACGTTTAAAAGCCATTTTTCACAAACCAAAAATTTTATTCAATCTTGAGAACTAATGTGTGACAGGAAATAATGATTGATGGAATAAAGTTTTCCATAGGAAATATATATATATATATATATATATATATATATATATATATATATATATATATATATGACTTAGTACTTCAGTTATTAAACCATTCTCATTTACACATATATTACATACAAAACAATTTTCATGTTTGTTTACACTTTTTTTTACATAAATACCTTAGTTATTATGCTCATATTCACATTTTTTGTTTTGTTTCTGCGTATATAAACCTGATGAAGGCCGAAAGTTAGCACAATAAAGGATTCACAGAGCCATGTCTCGCCTCATATATATATATATAAACTCCTCAAAAAAGTTTGAAAATCTGACTTTGATCACATTTTTCTCCCTTCTTGTAGTAGCAATTAAGACATACTTGGTACCAGAAGAAAGATTATTTAATTATCTTTTAAATGATACCCTATGTGTATGATTATGCTATCGATGAAAGAGCAGTATTTGAAAATAAAGGATAAAGTGTAAATTGAAAAGCTGCAAAATAACAGGTGGTCATAAAGAGTCAATAAGAACAATTTCTTTTGTATGGAGTTATGTTTTTTGTTCTCAGCTGGTCAGGCATGAATGTCATTTTCAAAAGGAGCCTTTGCCACTTCATTTGTTCATGACTGTAAGCCTGAATGGTGTGAGTTCTGTTTTTAAATGTCCATACATGTTTGTTTGTTTGCTCTTTTCATTTGTTTCTTTGCTTGCTTGCTTGTGCACATGTTTAGTTGAATTTGTGATAGTGTTCATGTTATAATGCATAATGAATTAAATAATCATAAGTAGGGTATCATTTTAAAGAAAATTAAATTACCTTTCTGATGGTACCAAGCATGGATTGATTTCTACTACGAAAAGGGAGAAATAATTGATCAAAATCAGATTTCCAAACCTTTTTTTGAGTTTATATATATATATATATTATAATACTAGTGGTACGGGGACATGAATTAGTATATCCCCTCGTTATGGGGACTATATCGATTATGGGGACGTCAAAATGTCCCCTTAACCGTTAAGCTTCCTGGCGACGCAGCTTGGTCGATTCATCCCATGATCTCTTGAAAATTCATTGGAATGAACCAAATCTCAAAAATAGTGGTGGGAATTTCGTGCTCACATGTTTTCTTGTTTCAAACGATGCATTTTAAATCTTTAGGATAAAATGAAAGCGTACACATGGCAAAATCGAAGACAAGCGCCATCTCGGGTCGCACGGCGGCGAGCGCTAGGGATATGCATAGCGCGAACCTTAGACTTCAACGTAAATATTCCTTCATGGGTACATTCGCTCTCGGCGGCAAGACGAAAAACTCCCAATACTTCCATTATTATGTTTCTAGCTCAAAATCACCTCCCAGCCCTATTAGATGAAACGGAATCGAAATTCATTGAAAAATATAGTATAATTTTTGTGATTTCATTCAAAACATAATACATGTATAATGAATACATTTCAAGATACCCTCCCTACTCAAAAGTATTGCAACATACACTATGACGCGTGCCTTTTGAGTTGAAGGGGTCTTTCTATAATGATGTCCTATTAAAGTTTATTGCTGAAAAAAAAATGAAAAGAAATCAATGAATATTCTTTCTCCATTCTTCTCCAGGGCGGAGAGAGTATGCAGGCGCACCCACGGCAGAGGGGCTGGAACATAAAATTCAACATGTTGTTTTTGTTTTTTTTATGGGGGGGGGTCCCTATAGGAGTGGGGTGTTAATTCACACTTGCATCGTAATTCAGTTTCATATTTCCCTTGAAACGGTTTTGATGGTTTGGAAATGAATTCCAACAAACGAAAAATGTCAATATGTTCTTCTGAAGCGGTCTCAGAAAGGCGACCACACCCATCGAAGAAGAAAGTGTTTCCTATCTTCATACAGTGGCCTTCTTTCCACATCATTATATCCAATGTACTGGAAAGTCGTATTACAGTAAAGTTTAGGATGTTTGGAATAG
>JZLH01S0086316.1:0-13080 GCA_001188425.1 Eucidaris tribuloides | reverse complement strand
ACGAAATCTTTCACAGAATCTGGTATAACTAAGAGGCATTAGACCTATGCAGTCTGTGATCGAATTACAGATAGCACGAATTCGTCATTGCACCTGTCTAATACAATTTGCAAAACATGACATTTAGAACTGGCTGGTGGTTTCTTTAAAGGTATAGTTTGTGATTTGCTGTATGTTCTGATAATAATAGATCATTTGCAGAGAATGGCTGCAGTCAAACTTTAAAGGTCCATGTAATTTTCACCGTCTCACAAATGTTTTATAAATTTACAAAGTGTTTGTGATTATTTTAAACAGAATAACAGTATCAATGCATCGATTAAACAGTGTACTTTTGAGTTTGAAATTCACCATTAGATCGCAAAAATCACGACATTAGGTTTAACGAACAAGGTTAACTGTGTTTAATATACATTTCAAACGCAGACCCTGGTTCCCTTTAAATTCATCAAGAGAAAAAGGGCACAATAGATATTGACATCAGGGCTACTGTCGCACGTCATTTGATAAAAAAAAGGCAAACCTGAACCCTGAAAATTGTAGTTGTGGTCAATTATGTTCCAGGTCAGCTCCTACGGATAGAAAGGCGAAAAGCTGAAATTATATTGATAAATATATATTCCCAGGAGAATGCTTGGACGAGGACAACTTCCGCCCATGTACAATTGAGTGGATGATACGTTCTGACATGACCAAGTTGGCTGGGGAATAGGGATTCACAGGTCCCTCCTCCCCAAGTTATAAACTCGTTGGGCTTTACCGCAGTCCGGTATCGTCATATTTCCCTTCAACAAAAGTGCGAAGTGATATCTTTCTTACCGAACTGAAATATGTATGCATTTCGTAAAGCAGTGAGATATTCAATACATCCAACGAAAACTTATGGGTGGGTTATTTCATCCGAGGAAGGAAGATAAATTACGAATGGACGAGGTGATATAGAACGATTTCATGACGACAGAATGCAAAACTCGGTCAAATATTAACTGTGACGGCTGTATATGATCAGGGGATCATTTACAGAAATGTTAGGTATACAAGGAGAAACTAAACTTGGTTGCACTTTTGATTTCATCGTGTGTGTTGCATTAAATTAGATCCGATTTCGGGCAGATTTGACAGTTAGAGGTTTGGAATTGTTATCAAGTTTTTGTGTGTGTTCGGAATGTAGTTTAGTCTGCATGACCTTGTTACAAGGTTACCTCCATGGTTGCCTACTCTGAGTTACTTGTCTTATAAGCCGAAAAATCGACCGATATGGTGAGTGGTTCGATCTATAGGCCTATATAAAATATAATGATATCAAACCAATCACAAATCACATATCACAATTACAAATTCAAAATGATATTTGTTTATTTTTTATCTACATGCGTTGTTGATTAGGATTTGCAGGTATAAATGATTTAATTCATATTGTGTCGTGAGTAAGCATTATTTTATACACCTATATTGCATACGACTATATCGTCCAAACAACTGCCTATTGGGTACTGAATAAAATTCCACCTATATAATGAAATATTATATTGACATTTCCATGCCAGAAAGAACGCCGGGTGGCCCCAGAGTGTTCACACGGTGAATATTGGTGGACTCTATAAGTCACCGAGTGATCATGGTGTCACTCTTTGAAAATATTCTATATTTACTCAATTGTAATGACCTGCCGGATAAAGCATAAAGTCGTCACAAAATCAGTGTTGTGTCCGAGGCCGGCTTGTCCGAGGCCAAGGCCAAGGCCAAGGCCGACCCACCCGAGGACAAGGACAAGGCCAAGGCCGGAAGGACCGAATATTCCAATACAAGGCCGGCCGAGGCCGGAGAGCCAGGAAAAGGCCAGCCATGGCCAAATATTATGATATTATTTGGTGGCAAAGGCCACAGATTTCAGAGGGACCCTAAATACCTGTCATTTCTTTGCCCAGTGATGCTCTTTGTTTTGGTTATGTATTATTTTTCCACACCTCCATAAAAAAACATACATGCTCATATACATATACATTGCATATACATGTCTGCTCTTTCAGATGAGGTATAACTCATATAACCTTAACGCCTAATTAATCCTTTGGATGCTATAATGTAAAATATAGCCGAAAATCTCGGGGTCCCCCCCCCGAGATTTTTCATTAATTAATTAAAAAAAACTAAAGACATTCAGAATCTATTATTGCAGGGTTATGACTTTGGGGCATAAAGCTTTCAAATAAAAACAAAATCCCCGAAACTAAATTTGGGCTTTAATCACTGTACAACTGGGCTACGGATTATATTGATTGCCGAAATTCAGGGCCGTATGTATACATGATGTAAACTATCATTATGTCCATATAACGTTAGATCTATTCTAACTTATTGTACGAAACAATAACTTGAATGACACACACACACACACAAAATTGAATGTGTGGGACAAGCATCCCACATTCCCACTGCCAATGGCGCGGGCGCGGCAGGGTTAAAACACCGATCATTCTACCAGGTTAATCTTAGATTTACACTCAAAGGTACAATACAACATAAGAGCAAAACATTTTTGTTAACAAGGGATAACACCATGATAGATAAAGTTTTTCTTACCACCCCGGTAAACTAACGTTATTCAGTTATTACTCAACATTAGCCGTGCGTGATGCACAGCATAATACCAGCTCAGAGTTACAGGTGCATATGCATGCAGCTAGCTAGCAAGGTACGTAAGTACGTACGTGCGGCCCACCCGCATTGAACGCGCGGCCTGCGCAATTGGCTTGCCATACCATGTTTTGTGTGCAGATGCATCCGTGTCACAGACACCAGATGTGACACCGATGCAAACTTCTCACATGTTTGTATGCAAGTTTGTGTCTCGGATGCAAGCTTTGACGTGCCACAGATGCACAAATGCTCTCTCTCTATAAGTTTCAATAATGTTTTATTTTTGAGAAACTGACAACATTCGGCATTTGCACTTTCTAAAATTCTCCCGGCCTCGACCGGCCTTGACCCGAGGATTGCGTCCGAGGCCAAGGACGAGGCCGAGGATTAACCTCCGTCCTCGAGGACGAGGCCGAGGACGATTTTGCGGCTTCGAGACCCACAACACTGCACAAAATATTCACACAATGTACACAGAGTGGATTCTATGACTTACTGGGCAATCTCAGTGTCACTCTATGAGAATGTTCCAAATCTACAGTGTTCACAGTGTAAACACGCTGCGACGATTCCCTGTTCTTCCAGACAGGGTCACTTTTCACGAGATTGAGTGCACTTTGGACGATTATTATTATCATTGTCGCATGATTTCCTTTATGTAGCCTGATCCACTCTTGTGGATTTTGTGTTCTTCAATTGCCATGACTACTATTACATCACATCGTAAACCATACAAACTTGGCCTAGAATACCTACACCTGTTCATTCCTTATGCGGTGGCCTGACACATGAAATTTGATTATAACTCACCTTATATAGTAGGCCAATTAAAGTATTCAGATGGTATAAAACCAGGGTTGAGGAGAGGGAACACAAAGGGAGAAGGAGTAACCTAGATCGTGTAGTCTTCTTCACCAGTCCCGCAAAATAACTATACAACATTTTAGACAAATGTCGCGGAGCAAGTCGATCAAAGAACAAGGGGCACATACTCATAACAATTGCACAACTTCTTAGCAGTCACATGGCGTACAGACCGAAAACCCTCGATGTTGTACACGCAGCCAAATCTGTTAACATTGCATCATGGGAAATATTGGTGCCCTGTTTGCGTCATTTTAGTCGACAGGGGACACTGTTCCATTTCCACAGTGACAATGTACAATGAATAACTTTTTCATTTCGGCGCACATCGCAGTAGTTTTTGATGTAACATTGGAAAATGGTAAGGTAAGAAAAAATTTACACATCTTGTTTGTTATAGTGTAAAATATCTGATTTTATTATATAGAATGCGATTGTCTAGAAATTACAAACCCTTTAAAATATAACCGTTGCATTCTTTTATATATTTGTGAAGATAAACGTGTTCGAGTCTCTCCAGGATAACACTATAAGGAGCTTATAGAAAGATATAATTATCATCAAGTTCTTCTTGTTTGCAGGATCACTATTTGGTAAAATGCAGAACTAATTTTGTAGTGAACCATGTCTTTAAAAATACTCACTCGTTTACGTTAATATTCCCTCGCCTTTGTCTAGCTATTCCTCAAGGGAGTTCTTGACACCTAAAATGTCCTCGCCATTTTGACCGAGTCACTGTGTTTTGACAAAACTTCGTCTTTCTAACATAACAGTGGACTGACGATTGATTACTGAGGTTAAAGAGCGAACAATATGGAGCAAAAATGAACATATTCACTGGCATTATTTACAGAGAGTGAAGGAAGTAAACGCATAAGTGTAGTTATGCAGACATGATGCCTATTTCAAACGTGTATACATGAACTAGTATTCCAAGCGAGAAATCGGGGGGGGGGGGGTAGGCCCCATTGAATTCAATTGTGACGGAATTGAAGTATGTGTCAGGGCTTATGTGACCTCATACCATATGAACCCCTGTTAGGTCCATGGTTTAACTGAACCGGTCTGACATTGACATGAGCCGTATGCTAAAAGAGAAAGATTTAAAAGTTGGGAATCTCATTTGCAACCCTTGCATAACATAGCAAAACATTATCCATGCACTTATGTTATTTGCTTGTGAAGTCTGAGATCAAAAATTACCAAGCTTTTGAAAAATGGGCAAAAATCTACACTCCTGCTCATAATTATGGAATATTTTGTAGATACTAAAGTTCTTTCTCCTATATCGCCCAAAATTTTCAAGACAAGTGTTTATTTCACAAAAACGCAGTATGTGAAGCAATTTTTAGATTTCATGAGATGACTAAAGTAAAAAATAAAATACTTTTGAGCGCAATAACAATTATATATTTATTTTTTTAAAAATCCACCAAAAATCATGAAAAAAAGCATTAAATTGAATTAATTAAAAAACAACACCGAAAACTGATAAATTTTGATCTAATATCATTTATCACTAAATTAACATCAGAATAGTGTCTGTTACAAGTCTAATAACGCGCGTAACCACCACGTGACTCAACAACAACAAGAACACCGCCATTTATAAACACAGGTTTTAGTGTCGAGTCGGACGCTACAAACTGCTCAAAATCCCTGAAATACTTAGATTATAATTGTTTCACCTGGGGTGAGCAAATATTAATCCCAGACGTACCGTTTACGGAAAAATGGCAACTTTTAAAATGTTTTTTTAGTATTCCATAATTATGAGCATGAGTGTATATGTAGTGTATGTTCTAGGCACACTGTTACAAGTCCCAAATCAGGCTGATTACAGTATTTATGCAATATCAGACGGTTGTGCTAGCATGTGTGAGGCAGTGAAAGGAATGCACGGTCATCTACGTATACAAACCTATTGCACTATGGCACTGTCCATGGAGGTAATAAGAGACCTGCATGCACTGCATTAAACATACTAGTACTACTAGTTTCTGTCACTAGAGACAAAAAAAAATCAAATCGTAGTCAAGATTTTTGTGTCATATTTGATATATGATTTCCATTTGGGTTTCATGGAAAGGTGACCCTTAAATACTACCAATCTTCAACGCATAATTGGTTTAGTAAAGGTTCAAACACCCTATGATCTAAAACATCCAGTACACTGACATAGGTTAAAAGCAGGGCATCTCATTTGCAAACCTAAAAATTAACAATACAATCTAAGAACCTTAGCAAAATATACGAACTAGAAACTCGGTTTCAGTGAAATTACAGTAATAGAGTTTGATTTGAAATATTTTCTCGTAGAAACACATTTTCCTAGCATAGAACATCAACTAAATGGCCTTTTTGCACATTTGTCAAAGTTTAGGTAATTACTGATCCTGAGATTTCACAGACATGTCCTTCATCAATAGCTTAGGGGCATGAGTGACCCTTTTCTGTGCTGTGGGAAGGGGTGCAAATGAGATTCCCTGCCTTTTAACTACAGTGCTGGAAAATTGTGACTATTGTCTTCATCCATAGAGGCAATTTGAAATTTCCAGGAAGCAGCGGTCATACTAAAGTTCGGCCAATCCTCTTCGTCGGATTGTATTGCATGTAAGTGTTTTCTTGAAATGTAGGTAAACAGATCTATCATTGAACCCATTAGAAGAGTACACCATTTCCCGTATCATCTAGCAGCTTATATTATTTTATTAGCTGGCTGAGATCAATGGCCTTGCGGACAGCCTGTAATTAAGAGCATGTTTTGTTCACCCCCAACGGCATGTAGCAACACTAATTACATCTTTAAAAATCTATAATCCACACAAGCATCCCACACGGATTACGTTATGCAATGTTACTGGCAGGACTATAATTATGTATGTTAATATGTATGAGTTTAATTAACACGGTGCATTGTGACAGGTAACAGTCAGCGCAGGGACACCGTGATTGAACAATTAGATGGTGGGTTGGTGGCTCCGGGATAAGTGAATTCATCCTACCATATTCATTCATTACTCTTCGGAATTAAGGAGTGTACATTCTCAGTAGCTGGTGGGGAGAACTTCAGGCGGTGATTGGACCACGAAACTGCAATCAAATACTTCATGGAATGAGATAACTATCAGGAGATACATTGAGCATGAAAACCTTTAGTGAAAGGATGTGGGTGAAATCAAGTTGATTGCTGAAAAACGTCTCGCTTGCAACTGGACGGATTCACTTACCGATATCTCGGTACATGACATCCAAGTTTTCTGCACCTTGCGACCGTTTATTTGCCGTGACGAATCTAAAATTTTATGGTTTCAATTTAGCAGATCTACGTTAGTGAGTACATGTCATATTGCTGTAGCTCCTAAACAGCTAATTGTGTTAGAGTCAGATTTACCTGGAGGATTTTGGAGCAAGACGAGGAGTACCATATTTCAATCTACGGATGTTTAGTGTTTCATAACGCTCAAACATCTTTGTTTGATGTGGGTGTCATGGGTGTGGAGGGACAAGAATGATAATTGAGATTGGTAAGTTCACTATCTTACTTTCTTGAAGTCTTTCACGACATTTAGCATTCTTTTATCACTTTGATTGATCCCACCACCACCACCACCACCACCACCATAACCACCATCGTCATCGTCATCCTCAAGCTTATAATTATTATCAAGATTACGTAATTAAAGTCAACATCATCATCATCATCATTATCATTATCATCATCATCCTGAAGATCATCACCATCATCGTTGTCGTCATCGTCTTCGTCATCATCATCATTATCAAGATCATCATAATCAAAATCATCATCATCATCATCATCATCATCATCATCATCACCATCACCACCACCATAGTCACCATCACCATTATGATCATGATCATTATCATCATCATTATCGTCATTATCATGATCATTATCATCATCATCATCATCATCATCATCATCACCATCACCACCACCATAGTCACCATCACCATTATGATCATGATCATTATCATCATCATTATCGTCATTATCATGATCATTATCATCATCATCATCATCATCATCATCATCACCATCACCACCACCATAGTCACCATCACCATTATGATCATGATCATTATCATCATCATTATCGTCATTATCATGATCATTATCATCATCATTATCGTCATTATCATGATCATTATCATCATCATCATCATCATCATCACCATCACCACCACCATCGTCATCGTCATCCTCAACCTTATAATTATTATCAAGATTACATAATCAAAATCATCATCATCATCATCATCATCATCATCATTATCATCATCATCATCCTGAAGATCATCATTATCAAGTCCATAACCATCGTCTTCGTCATCATCATCATCATCATCATCATCATCATAATCATCATCATCATAATCACCATCACCACCACCATAGTCACCATCACCATTTTTCCTACCACCACCACCACTACCAGCATAACAATCAGCACCGCCAACAACACTATGTCATTTCCATCATCCACCTGCCTGGTATTAATATCCAAAATGTTGATATGACAAAATAACGAATTCCTCGAATTTATAGGACCCTCATATTTCTGCCATCTCGCCGGTCCTTGCATTTTCGTAAAAAGAAAGCTATATTTCATGTTTTACTTAAATGTCTGAGGTCAGTGTACACTTTGAACATGTCTCACCATGTCTTCCAATTTTCAATTTTCTCTTTCATTGTTATCTGTGTATAAAACATACTCATTATGTTTATCAGAGAAACGATAATTAAGAATTAAGAGTGTGTCCGTATATGATGTAGCAAAGTTAAGGGGTTGTTTATGCAGAATAATTCCTAAAGATCTATTAATTTGTCCAAGCATCGTAAGCACTCTCCCAAGTCTCCAATGCAAAATTGAATGGTCACACTGAATTATGGGTTAAGTTTCTTGTACCTTTGAAATTGAATAGTTAAAATAAATCATTAATCAGTAGTCAAGATTTGATTCATTATCCAAACGTATTTATACAAATTATAGTCGTATAAACAAATAAGATATATTAAGTATTATATGCAAAATACCCCATAGTTATACACGAAGACTATGAATAAACAATTCGGATGATGTAAATATGAGAACACATGCAGTTTTATGTTACCATTTCAGGTAGCAACTGAAATCAAAAATATATTTTAAGTTATATATATACACTTGTTGTTGTATTTCAACCTTCATTTGTGGTCAAAAGAATATTCACTTGAGAATTTAGGCCTACGCCTGCTTCCTTGGTGTGTCTTACGCGCGCAACTTCTGTGGCTGGCATAGACTGTCATGGTTACAATATACGGTGGCAGTAAATCACAGTTGTTTAAAAACCATGTACAGGTCCATGTTTATACTGATTAACGTATCCGCTGTTTGAAGTTAACAACTTTACTAATATGACGTGATTTACTACAGCCCACAACCACGACAGTCATACAAAACACAATCTTGTCTTTGAAAGATAAAAAAAATCTATTGATTTTATTTGCCAATTCTCTCTGTCTTTTATCGCGTCCGTAAAGCGTATTTGCGTCACCACTATATGGGATAATATTTTACGGTTAAACTTTACGGCCCATTTGAACTTCAAACCTTCGCTCCGTGCCATTTCTTCCGTTAAAGTGATTGATGTCGAAAGAGGCTGTTCGTCGACCCGAGAGGGGTTAAAGTTGATGAAATATTATACAGACGGTGTCGACAGAGTATACAAAAAACGAAGGGTTTGATTGAAAAAAATGGGCTAAGTCCACTTTTGTAACTTTGGCGAAAATGCCTACCTTTGCCTGAGTTTGCGCACGCCCTTATGCCAAAATAAAACTAAAACTCGAGTTGTTTCGTACTTGCTTGTGTAATTTGTCTGTAAATGTCTTGCTAACGCTAGATAGGTACAGTCATGGACAAAAGTTTGGAATATTTTTTCTACCAAATGTAGTTTTCAATCATAAATCAATAACGGGTTTTTTTGTCCTGAAGTAGAGCCGTGGGTGGGGCCACAGGAGTGCAGGGGAGTTGCGGCCGCCCCCCTATTCTTTTTTTTTCAAACTTATTGAAATGACGGGAAATTTTACCGTTTTTCGAAAATGTCGTCCCCCTACTTTTGGTAATTTGGCTATAAAAATATATATTGGCGGACAAAAAATAGTCTTTGTCGTTGTCAACCCCCTGCCCCCCGCTTGCCGGACGCTGTTTGGCTTGCAGTTTGGCTAATGGCTAGTGAAAAAAAAAATTGGGGCAGGCAAAATTTTCCCGACGGATTTCGCCCCTTGTAAAATTTTACCCTGGCACCGCCCCTGAGTAGAGCTTATTTGAACTTAGCAATGATCTGTTCTGCATGGGTGATTGATCAAAACAGAACTATGCAAAGAAATAAAAATATTCCAAACTTGTGTCCATGACTGTAGGCCTATATGTGGTAACTGTGTTAATGTCAAAGATAAGACTGAGTGCTTGCAGAATAACAAAATTTTGATAATTTAATCACCTGTTTTCCAACCATCTATGAACACTAGGTATTTTGAAAATGTCACTACAGTACAGAAAAAAGTACTTAAAAAGAAAAGAACAATTTGTTTTTAATAAAACGTCTACAATGAATGTTCGGCACTTAGGCCTATAGGGCCAGCGACAGAAAATCCATATATTTAAACTGCTGATCCTACAACTACAGTTGGAGTCAGTAAATTCATACATACTATAAACATATTATAATGAAAATGTAATATGCTTTCACATGGAAAGGAAACCGAAGAAATGGGAAACTCTGATGAAAGATTTTCCATCATCAACCAATGCTCCATTTTATCTTTAATAACTCAATTTTAGTAGAAAATTGATTTAGGGTGTTTTGCAACGAAGCTATTCAAACACAAATATGACTACCATAAATTTCTAGTACAGTCCATGGACCTGCGCATTTTCACGTTTTCACCCTCATATGAATTTACTGCTACACACGTGGTGTATAAGCGTTTCTTTGATTCACATTGGACAGGTAGCAATAAATACCCTGTCGAGTTGACGTGAGGTTAACCGTATAAAAAGATATAAATATTACTTCAAACGAAACCGAGTGGTAAGGAATTTAAGCCACCTAAGCGTAAGAGATTTGTGTAAGAAAATCATAAATTAACCCTGTAAAACAATGTATACACTGTAAAAAATACTAAACACTTTTATAAATACTGTTCTGTAACGCTTTATAAACACTTTATAAACACTTGAACACGTTTATGTGGAAATCATAAACAAGACATTCTGTGTATCACCTATACATGTATAGTATCAAAAGTGCGTGTTTATTTCTGGAACACTTCGTAAACACATGAACAGGTTTAAATGTTTTAATGAACACCTAAACACTTAAATTTTGAGATCTTCACAAAAATGTTTGTTGATGTGTTTATGATTTTCAACACCTAAACTTTTAAACGTATTTTTTTAAACGTGTTCAAGTGTTGCAGAAATAAACAAGAACTTTTGATATCATACATGTATAGGAGATATTCAAAATTTCCAACTAAACGTGTTTATGATTTACAGACAAACATGTTCATATAAAAGTGTTACAGAAAAGGGTTTATAAATGTGTTTAGTATTTTTACAGTGTAGGTATATATAGTGAAACAAAAATATAAGTAGAATAATCACATTGATCACCTATCTATACCTTATCAATCGCATGGGCGCAAATCCGTGGGGGGGGGGGGGGTACAGGGGGGACATGTCCCCCCCACGAATTTGAAGGTGGGGGGACACAATATAAAATGTCCCCCCCCCACGAATTTAAGAATACATGTGTGCATAACTATCTAAATTTTAATAGTCTGTGGTTGTTTTTTTCTTCACACTATACTTCACTTTTCCGTATCAAATAGTCCCAATATTTTCAATGGCCTGGTAATAAAATGTCAAAATTTTCGGCGCGCTCCGCGCGCAAAATTGCAATATAGGATAACTATTTTTCACGCAAGCGCCGAATACATGTGTGCATAACTATCAAAATTGTAACAGTCTGTGGCTGTTTTTTCTTCACACACTACAGTTTATTTTTCCGTATCATATAGTCCCAATATTTTCATTGGCCTGATAAAAAAGTCAAAATTTTCGGCGCGCTCCCCGCGCAAAATTGCCACAAAGGATAACTATTTTTCGCGTAAAAAAGCGCCGCAAAATGTAATATTGTGCAATAGTTGAATGGTTTTTGTTGTGCCTTGCGCTAGTTTTTAAACATATTCTTGCATTACGTTGTAAGAATTTTTCAATTTGTCATTTTTTGTTTTGGGTGGAGGCAAAAGCAAGAAGTATCAAAATTTTCGGCGCGCTCCGCGCGCAAATTTGCAGTAATACATGTACTAGGATTTTTTTTCGCATAGTGCGCCAAAAATGTGAACATCGTGTCAGTTTGTAGCGCCTCGTACTGTTTGTTAAACATATTTTCCAACTTGTCACTTTCTTTTTTGGGAGGAGGATGGGGGACAATATAATTTCCCCAATATTTTCATTGGCATGGTAGTAAAATGTCAAAATTTCCGGCGCGCTCCGCGCGCAAAATAGCAATGTGCAGGCTAGCAATGCAAAATGGATATTGTTTATACGTTTAATAGTTTTGTAGTGCCTTGCGTTACATTTTAAACATATTCTTGCATTATGTTTAAAGAATTTTTCAATTTGCCATTTTTTTGAAGGGGGCAAAGTAAAAAAAAGTCAAAATTTTCGGCGCACTCCGCGCGCAAATTGCAGTAATAAAATATATGCTCATAATTTTTCACAAAGCCACTTCACGAATACTATCTGAACAGAGGGTGATCCCTCTCGCGCCCTTCCCACGTAAGAATAATTGATTACTCCCCATTAGCATAAGTCTAAATATAAAAATAATCGGGCATTCATCAGATATTCTGACAAATGAAAATGTGCTCCCTGAACAAACACGTCTAATTATATGATAATAATCTTGCTAAAATATGTAGTATACTTTTGAAATATTTCTGAAGGTAAAAATGGATTTTTTTCTTACCCTGGTATGGGGAATCCCGCTCCCAGACCCTCCCAAACATTGTTAAATTAGCCAAAATTACGAAATATTTGGATTAATTTGTCTCTAAAGGGGGCCCAAAACGTAAATTTTAAAGGTGAAAACCCCAGCCAAAAATGTAAATTTTAAAGGAGGAAACCATGGAGCGTTATGAAGAGTTTTCAGCCAATCAGATGCAAGGATTTTAGTAGCTTATAATAGTTGTCGGTGAAAATCACCTAGAAAACTTTTCATGAAACGCTCCCCATGCAGATCCTTCCCAAGGCTATAATTTGTCGATAATTAGCCAGAATAATGAATTGAAAGTGGATGAAATTTTTGGATTAATTTGTCACTAAACTGAGCTAAAAATATAGATTTGTTAATGTGAATATGCATTTTTTCTAACCAAGGCAGGAGAAACCCCATCACAGACCCACCCCAAAGCTATCGTAATTGTCTAATTACACACACTACGATTTAATGACAATAAAGACAGAATGCATAAATATGTCAAGGGCCCAAAAAATCTTGCCA
>JZLH01S0086315.1:3767-14797 GCA_001188425.1 Eucidaris tribuloides | reverse complement strand
CGTGACCAGTCTTAAATTATGGAGGGCCAATGCACCATACAAAACCAACATTTCAAATAAGGTGATACGTTCATGTAATTGAATTTGCTAATGAAGAATTTTGAACATTCAAGCATAAAGAATCTTAATCAAGAAGCAAGCATGTCAATTTTCAATAATTTTAACAATGTGACTCTTCCTTTGTTCACTAGTGTTTAGGCCACCGCACACTACACGATCAGCTACGATCCAATTTTGGCATCAAATCGCAGTAACATATAATATGGGTATTTCAACAAATAAAACTTGTCTGATTCAGGTTCTGAATAATATGTATACTTAAAATAGGATTTTGGTGTCCTGTCAGCCTTGAACCTGGAGTAAGAGCCAAATCATTTTCAAATCATGGACAATCGTAGGGCTTCTTTGACGTCACTACGATTCGGAGGCGATTTGGCTTTCCCTCCAGCTAGAGCGCTCGAAACAGGCCATATTTTTTATTGTACATCTGATTCAGAACCTTAATAATCAAAATTGTGATGTCTTGAAATGTTTTTATCAAATGCTGTTCAATGTTACTTTCAAAATCGGATTGTAGACCGATCGTGTAGTCTGAGGTGGGCTTTAGTTACCAGTATGTAAAGACTAATTATGGACAGAGTCATAAAATCATTTACAGAACTCATCAACACTTCAAAAAGGCACATCTCGTAGAACGAAAAGTAATAACTAGACTTCAAATCCAATTAAGTTTAAATGAATTGTTTTAATACACTATTTACCACATAATGACTGCACAGCCATGCAGTTCTGAATTTCTTATATTATACAAGGACATAATATTTGGAAAAAAATGTTTTAAAAATCATTCACAACCAAATGTAACATCTACAAGTTTCAAGCACAGGTTTGAAATGTAATATAACTTGTAATTTACAAACTGCTCATTGGAAATAAAATTAGATGAACTGCCAACAGAACTGGAATGATATATGTATTCTCAGTGTCATTATTTTTTTGGTTGAACCACCAAGATGTATGTCTAGATAAGGAAGTTACACAAGGGCAAAACAAACTAACAGAATATGCACACGACAGATGAAGATACATGTTAAGTTAAAATGACTTCATGTTGAGAGGTGGAATATGATATGCATTTTGTCTGTATCACCAAGAATTCATATTCTTTTGATGCCCCCTACATGTATGTGCTTACATAAGCAAAACCAACAGCCACAGAAATGAACATAAATGTACAACATTTAAATGTTATTTTTAAAAACTTAAAATTTTATAATTTTTTTTTTTTTTTGGGGGGGGGCGGCTAGATAAATGTGATTTTGATTCTTGACACAAGGCTATAATTGCAATAGAAATTATTTATATTCTAATAAATGCCCTATGTGCTTACTGGAATATAGAATGGATTGTATTTTAATATTAATGAAATAATATACTGTTCAAGTCTCTGAAATCAACTACAGTATTTGGTCCATAATAGTGTTGTGTGTTTGATGTATATACAGTTGAGTAAGGTCATCTAATAACTTGTATTTATGGTAAGGTCACACTACTTGCAACTATATACAGATTTTGTTAAGTATCTCCAATGGTTCAATTTGTTTTTCTACAATGCTATGTACATGAACAATGTTGGTTGCCACACTTCCATCTGTCATCATCTGCCAATGACAAAATAAATAGTTTCAGTTCTACAATTATTATTTACTGCCTCTGGTGTAATTCTTATTTTATCTCTAAGCATAAATATAAATTTCTTGCCAATAAACAATACAACCGTGACCACAATGGCTCCTAATAAACATCACAATATGGTGATATTAGTCAGTAACGATACCTATCATAGTCTGGAACAAACCTAGATTAATACAGTTATCTCTGCATAAGTCAAAGTCATGAAAGACGGAAAGTTTTTAAAAAAAAGTTCCCTAATCTTTATTTCCTGTTGTTTTTGATCCATCACAAGTAAAATTGCCTCTATCACAAGTAAAATTGCCTCTAAGTTGAAGCTTTTAGACAATCCAAATGAATTTGACTTATACAGAGTTGACAGTATTATACTATCAATGATTCTTTCTCCATCTAGTGGTATGAACATACCTGTGGGAAATCTTGGGGTCCCCCCCTCCCGGAGATTTCACATTTTGAGTAATTTCTACAAAATGTTAGAGTTTCAGAGCAAGCAATTTTCAGGTGTATCTAAAAACATACTTGCAAGGAATTTCATTTTTCTTACCATTTACCAAAACTATACTTTGGCTTTAATGCAACAAAAATATATGATATTGAGATATATATTACGTGCAGATAATTTGGAGGATATCTTACTTTGGGGTCCCAGTTTGGTTTTGGAAAATGAGACTGCATTACAGTAATTCTAATAAAGCTGGAACAAACACAGTTGGGTTTTTAAAACTGAATACACGGTGGTTGATTTTGTTTTATATACATGTAAATACATTTTTTAAGCACATGCATGTACAGCCAGAATTGAACGAAAAATCATCTATTCATAAACTGGTAACCAGTGTTTTTAGTCATTGTTACAGAAACTGAAGATGTACACATATCTGATTAGGTAAATGTGAATCTAAACCAGCACTGTAATTTATCATCCTCATTGAAATCTAAAATTAATGAAAATCTCAGAAAAAATACCAGTATGTCCACTAGTTTCACTATGAACATGCACAATATGGATGTTGAGTCATTACAAATACAGTGCAATCATTACTAATCAAGTGTGGAATATCGGAGTATAGTAGCAGTCTAGCCCCATTTTTTTTTACTGCCTATTTTCAGATCCTGTGTGGAAAAGTGCAAATATTGTACAAAAATAAAGTTGACCTTCGTTTCACAAATGTCTTGGGACCAGGAAAAATACTTTGTTATACATGTACACTTTATAAGAATTCCGTTATATCAAGTTTGCAAAAGTACATGTAAGACACCCAAAAAATTTCGACTTTGGGAGTTTAAAACTTTTTTTTTTAAACAAGATTTTGTGAAAGGTAAATGACATGATTGGGGGTAGTCCTCAACTTGGGGTAAAACTATGTATTCTAGAATCAAGTAAACTATGCTAAGATTCTCGTGTGAAAATCTTGTCGTCAAATATTGACTCATTCTAAAATAACTGGGATGTCAATATCCCTCGTGGTAGATAACCAGTTGTGTGGCTCTCTGTGGGTCCTATTTTTGTCATGCCCCGACAGAATTGAAATACTGATATGTTCACGTTTGATTCTCCTTAAGTAAACAAATTAGGGACAAATCCTTCCAGCTGGGTGATCCACTTCAGCTGGTGTATAGTTGGTATATATTTTAACTCATTTGGATCTTGAGGCATTTTCAAGTGTTCCCAATCATGTCACTAATCTTTAACATGATAGTGTTCTTTATGATGAGAGTCTACTGTATTCACTATAATTTGAACCCACTGCTCAAGAGTGGTGGAGGTGGTACATAAATTTACATGTGTAGGCTTGATATGGGGCAAGTTTTGTTTGTTTGTTTGTTTGTTTGTTTGTTTGTTTTTTTTGGGGGGGAGTACACTGTAAGAAAGACCATGTAATATTCTGATACAAAACTCTATACCTATACTCTAGTGGGGGGGGGGGGGGTATTCAAGCCAACATAGATCTCAGCCATCGACGACGCATTTGTGCCAAAAATCGGCATGCATGTCGCCCAGGACGTAATGTACAAAACTGTATCAATCAATAATATACCAGAAATAATTACACAAGTAATTATGCTAATTTAAATTAGAATTTACCTCTACATCACTAAATCAGCCTATGAAGATGCTAATTTTTTGGTCTAGACACTCTTTGTAGAATTCTTAGTAAATCTATTTGAAAAAAAAATGAAATTCAAATTCAATTTGTATGTATTTTATTGTCTTTTCAGCTCTTAATGTACCAAAGTCTCAAATATGCATCACACAATACACACAATGTCCACAGAGCTGTAATTTCTCTGGTATGTTAAGATTGGAATATCTTATGTCTTTCTTTGATTTTTTGACTTTTTGTTTTATATCGTTTTTCGATGAAATTTGTCAGGGACACTTTTGCCAACATAAACAGCATAAAATTAATTCATTTTGATCAGTATACGTAAAAATAATCATACATTTATGAATTTTAGGTGAAATCACAATTTGCATTGAAATTACCAATACACATGATTTCATGTTTTGGAGCTATTTTTGGTGTGACATGCAAGTATAAAATGTTGCATGACTTGGGAAGCGTGTGCCCAGACATCGCGAATCTGGTCTCAAAAGATGTGCGGGATTTGAAAGAGAAAAGTCACAAAATCCTGTGGTGACTGCTTCGTGAGTTGAAGTCCATAACACACAAAATATTGGGGGGGGGGGGGGGTGGGATTCCACACTGCCTTTTAGGGTTAACTGCTACAGGTCAAATACACAGATTACATCTCTTATACTATCAAACAATACTACAGCAGTAGACTCTCGTTATAATAAACTTCTTGGGACCTTGCAGATTACTTTATTATATCAATGTTGCAAAAAAACATCAAAATACAAAGAAAATTTCAACTTTAAGACCGGAAAAGTTCGTTAGAATGAGATTTCTTATATCGGTGTTTTATATAACGAGGGTCTACTGTATTTTCTATCACATTTATTGATCTAACACCGGTAGATTACAGTACGTAACGTGACCGCTTGTAGGATAATGCCGCCCTCAAGCTGCGGGTGGACCCACCGGCGATGAAGAAGGCAAAGATGGTCATGATGGCAAGAGTGGCGTACGCGATGGGGAGAGTGATGGTGTAGCGCTGCTGTTCATTCAGCAAGGTCTACATGGGAGATAAAAAGCAAATGATATCTTAGTTTGTCTTTCCAGTCACAGAAAAGCCAAATCATTCCTGTACATAGAAATGTATTAGCATTTGTAGCAATCGTACATGTACGTGATATGGCTGTAAACATGCACTTTACATATATGTGACTGTGCATCACAAAACCAACAAAAAGTATTTGATTTTTCAGTTAACATCAGATTCTGATAGAGTAGTCTCTTGGCTTTAAAATGATATATCATTTGTCAAAATGGATGTTCCTAACCCTTTAAAATAAGAGAGAGAATGTTTAACCCGTTCAGATGTTACTTTTGAGAAAAACGGCTTTGAAGTTAAGGGTCTGTTCAATCATCTGCCCAAGCAGCACAAAGCGCGGAGGAACAAAAAGGTGATTTAAAACTCCATGGCAATCACTATGAAAGGATTATCAGATTACCACCAAACTTAGCAGGCATATGAACTAGGTCCTCTTCATTATTATATTCAAGTTTCAATACACCAGTGTACTCCATTTCAAAAGTTATGGAGTGTAAAAATTTGTTTGGCTTGTCCTTCACATACATACTTCACGCTGTCGGATGGGAACCTGCGACAACTGAAACAACATGGGCATAGAAAATTTGCCCAAAATACACATTAAACTGCATGTTATGCTTCCAAACTTCATATTTGGGTAGAAGAAGAGTTGCACTTTCAGAAAATATCAAAACTGAAAATCGAACATGTTGACTCAATACTCATAATTTTCCAGCCCTGGCGTAAATTTACCCCTGGCGACGTTTTGGTGGTTTCGTGATACACGGTCACATATACACTGTATATTATACCCATATATTAAAGGGAAAGTCCACCCTGGCATCAAGTTGGTTTTAATAAAGGCAAAAAAATGAGAGAAGCATATTAACCCTATGCATGCAAATGTTGCATTTCTGCAATAAGGAAAGCAAAATTCAAAGAGAATACAAAAAAGAAAACAATTGTCATTATTATCCACTCAAAATAAATTCAGCATGTAAAGAGTTACTGAAAGTTTGGCGAAAATCCACCAAAGAATAAGAGTTATGACTTTTCAATGTTTTAATTTTGTGACGTCACATGCGAGCAGCTCCCCATATGTCATACAATATAAATTCCAAAAATTGCTGTTTTTCGATGGTCCATGATAATTGAACATTTCTTTTATAAAGAAGCCTGTATGAAATAATGTTTCTAATCGTATATCTGCTCACATAAGACGTCACATAGTTAAAACTTTACAAATTCATAACCGTTATTCTTTGATGGATTTTCGTCAAACCTTCCTTAAATAGATTTCTCCTATTTTTCTGCTTTTATTAAAATCAACTTGATGTCAGGGTAGACTTCCCCTTTAACAAATCTAACTATTAAACATGTGAAAAACCATTAAAAAAATGAAACTTCACACATATTTATTTTTTGTAGGATCAAAATATGAATACAATTCGAGCTCTGTTGTCTGGCCTTGAGTGGACTGGCAGCCACCCGGATAAGTCATATGGCCAAATAAACGAAGTAACGTTCAAAGACAAAAGTTTCTGGCAAGTTCTCTGGTGGTGGGGGAAGGGAAGGGGGAGTATACACATCATGGATATCAGAGCATGCTCAAATTGCAACAGGCCCTACAAGAATGACACTTTTTACGCATTGTTCCCATGATAGTCAGCTGATGTTCATGTTCATGTAAAAACACCATTGCATATTTTCTTTGTTTAGTACAATGTGTTGAAGCAACCTCACGGCTGCTACCACATCCTAGAATATCTATTTTCACATCTACCACTTCCTAAAACCACTCATAACAGTTTTTTTATCTATCTGTTAGCATCTATTATTCTAAGTTAGTTCCTACACCTTCATACTCACCAGTTCTGAGACCAGGAAGTGTGAGCCTACCACCAGGGCCACAGCCCAGTACCGTCTTGTCTCAAATCCCCAGTAGAAGACCACATTCCACATGATGTGAAGCATGATAAAACACATGGTCAGGAATGCTGAAAAGTTAAAAAAGAAAACAAAATACATGTACTTGTAGCATGGACTGAAGTTGAGACGAGTGAGAAATGGAATTTTAATATTCAATTTACTGGTCCAAAAGGAAATTCATTAAGTTTACATGCATATAGAAACAGTTATAAATTACGATAACAAAGAAAAAACAGGAAATGATTTGACCTCATTTAACCTCTGACCCATATACATGACCTATAATTCCCAAATAACAGTGAGGTCCCTAAAGGGAGTTTAAGGCACCTACCATTCAAGTCTGGTTACAAACGGCAAATGGTCACAAAGTTATTTGAGTCTCATAAGCATTACAGATCCCTTTGTCTCACTCCATATCGGTGGCTCAACAAAAACTGTTATAACTTACTCACTTCTGTTGTAACTTTTATTGTACAACAATATTTACAATGGCATTAAAATGGTAACTGTATTCTGAAATATCATCTTATCATGATTTTAGACAAATGGCATAACTCTGCCCTGCAATACACCAATCAATTATGTTTCAGTGGAAGAAGGGATTATATTTCTGTCATAGTCATTGAAGGCCAGGCATCTCTTTTGCATGCCTAAAAATTAACATTATGTAAATACATCAGTATATAGAAGAAAATACTATCTAAGAATCTTTAGGAGCTACAAACACAGTTTAAGTGGAACTACAGTAACCATTAGGTTTGATTTGAATTATTGTCTCGAAAACACAAAAATTTCTAGCATAGAACACACACTAAGCGGGTAGTTGATTTTGGGGGCATACTTCATGCTAGGTAATTACTAATCTTTAGATTTCTTGTTTTTTCGTAAGTAGCCAAATGGCATGAGTGACCTTTTGGTGTGCTGGGGAATTGGTGCAAATGAGTTTGATTTTACAACTACATTTACAGCAATTTTGACTGACAACACATTTTAGAATACAACAGAGTTATAAATTCTGTTTTATAACAGGATTCTGTTATACAATAGGTTTCAAATCCCCCCCCCCCATTTGTCAGTATTTGAATTGGTTTCCCCATAGTATCATACTGGAAAAGACACTAAAATATCACTGAAGGTGATTAATACCCCCCCCCCCCATATCACGTCCCTGACTTATTGCCGTAATGTGGCACTACTATGGCAAAGCAGTTTCCGACACATGTGGAAAATGTGTCTTGCATATCTTTACCCTAAGACCAATGCGTGTCCCAAATTTCATGAGCACTGGTTAAAGGAAGTAGTTTGATCCGCAAGATTTTTATATGATTTTTTTGCAATAATATGTGGTTACCATGACAATGCAGTTTCTGACACAAGCAAAAAATGTGTCTTGTTCATCTTCACCCCAATATCAATCTGTGTCCTAAATTTCATGAACTAGTTAAAAACTGAGGAAGTAGTTCGATCCGCAAATTTGCAACCGACTGACCGACTGCCCACCTGACCGCCATCTGACCACCCACCCGACCACCCAACCATACGCCGATTCCTATATACCCCCTTCAAACTTTGTTTGGCGGGTGTATACATGCAATGAAAAGGGTATGAAATTGAAACAAAACTCTGCCAAAGCTCCTCAAATCGTACACTGTGAAGTAGAGCGATGTCTAAACTACTTACCTGAAGTCAGAAGGAAGTCATGGGGGTCGCCATGGATACCCACTGTACCAGGTCCCTTGGAGTCGGCCAGGACATTGATGAAGGAAAATATGCCACTCATTAACCCGAATCCAAAACCAGCAACTGTGGAACCAAAACAAATTAGTCGATTTGAATTTCAGGAAATGTATACGATAACCGATAATGGATTTACTTTGGGTTAGATATTTGCTTTTCTTTTCTGGTTACTATGCAATATTTGCCAGTTTACTGGTGAAAATCTGTGATGTCATCATATTTATCGTGGGGGGGGGGGTACGACTGAATAGATCACCCCCCTGGATGAATATGATGACATCACGGATTTACGCCAATGGCCACTTTGCATAAAAAGAAATGCTTGGCAGTTTGCTGTGCATGACATGCCATTCAAGCTAAAATACACATGTAATTAATGCCACCATTTGTTTATCAAAAAGCTAAAAGGGTTTTCTTTTTTTTTTTTTAGGTTTTGATTCTTTCAAAAGGCCATCAAATATACACATGTACATGTAAAGGTATGAACAGAAAAGCCATGGAGAATTACATGTATGTATCAAAGATTTTCTAAAACTGGGAACATTGTTAAATTATTCCTTTAATAGTGTACCATACACAAACATGCAGATATATATATTTTTCAGGGATGTAGTCGAGGCCGGCCCTTCCAAGTCACGAGGCCGCTGGAAAAATATTTTTCCCATAGACTTTGTACACGTGACTCAGTCCGAGGCCAAGGCCAAGGCCGGCAAAATCCGGCCTCGAGGCCGGTCTCGACTACATCCCTGATATTTTTTTCAATGAAGTACCATTGTGCTGATTCATATACATATATATATATATATATATTCATAAACGTGAAAAAATTTGGTCTGAACATTATAATTTGGAACTCGGATTTGTCCACTCACCATAGGCGTACCCATGTCTGGCCTTGTCTGATGTATGACCATTGCTGTCTTGCTGCTGCTGGGGGTTGTCAGCGGGCGCGGTCTGGTTGAACTGCTGTAAGCCATCCTCCGCTTTCCTGAATGAAACAAAATACATTAAAGAAAAATGTCAAGATTGGAAGTAGTCCTCAATTAATGCTCCCAGAATCAAGCATATTGTTCAAGGTTTCTGCTGTGAACATTTCATGATCAAATGTTCACTAATCTTATAATTATATATAATTGTAATAATTGCCATTGGTTACCACATATATGGTACAAATTGACTTATGCAGCTCATAGAGCGCTGTCACTCTATGGCTAAAACTCACCTTAGCAGTTTGTAGTAAAAGAAACGGAACACCTCTTGAAAGAGAATGGAAAATGTGAGACCAAACGCGATTTCATCTCTCAGAGGCCAAGCGGCAAACCATAAGACCGATGATGTCAATAATGATAGCAACCAAAAGAACATCCTGTAAAAATAAAGGAAAGGGAAATGTTTTAGAAGTGAATAAGTAGAAACATCATCATTGTGCAACAATTACACATATAACAGTACACTGGCATGTGATATCATAACCATCTTTTTGATCTATTTGCCGATAGATCATGAATGGGCATGTACATGCCTTGTTTATATCATACAAACATTACCATATTTCATGCTACAATAATGAAAAGAATATTCAATTCTAAACTAGAAAAGTTCATCGATGGGTATGCCTCCGCCCTGTGCGCCCACTATGTAGGAGCTAACAACCTGATTATATCAACAGTTAGCACTCCTAACTGAAGCTATAGGTTTGAAGAGATAATCATTTTACTGTACATACGGAACCTTAGACAATGCCTTTATCGCTCCCGAAGGGAACCGGAGCATTAAGTTGGTTGTCCAATGCCGTACGTCTGTGCTCCACACTCTTGGAACAAGATACTAAAGTACCGGCTGAGAATTTTGATGATACTAGACCAAGGGAGACCACTAGCAAGGAGAATGATAGATTGTGGAACATAATCGTCAGGGCAAAGGTCAAAAGTCAATGAAATTTGTCCAAATGCCTGTTCGCCTAAACCCATAGGAGTGCTCACCTGTTGAATAATTGTGGTAGTTAAAAACAAAAGACAAATATTGGTAAAAGATCAACGGGTCAAAGCAAGGTCAAAGTCAATGACCTTTGTCCCAAAATATCTCGTTAGCCTATAACTTCAGTAGAGTCGCACTGTGAAGTAAGTTTGGTGTTAGATCAAGAACCAAAAGACAAATATTTGGGAATCACAGGGGCAAAGATTACAAGGGTCAGAGGGTCAAAGGTCAATGAACTTGTCTTAAATCCATTTCTGCCTATAAGTTTCAGTAAGGATGTCACGTGTTGTAATGTGGTCGTTAGTTCAAAACCAAAAAAACAAAACTTCGGTAAGTGCACAGGGGCAAAGGTCAAGTGCAAGTCAAATGGTCAATGACTTTGTCCCAAATGCTATTTTCTGCCTATAATTCAGTAAAGAGTGGCTCACGTTGATTGTATTTGGCGTTACGGTTCAAAACCAAAAGACAAATAGTTTGTAAGTCACAGGAGTCAACGTTCAGGAGGTCAAGGGTCAATAGGTCAATGAACTTTTTCA
>JZLH01S0086308.1:49929-65986 GCA_001188425.1 Eucidaris tribuloides | reverse complement strand
GCTTTTGATTTGGCCGTGAAATTGTTTTTGGGCGCGAAATTTTTTTCGGGCCTAGAAATTTTCCGCCGACCCCCCCCCCCCTCCCCCACTGAGCGACTTTTCAGCTGTTGATTTGGCCGTGAAAAAATTGTTTGGTCGCGAAAAAAAAAATTTTGACCGCGAAAATATACATCTCTGCACCCCCGATGAAAAAGTCGTTCCCAGGGTCCTGGTCAGGGGGCTGAGCCCCTTGTTCGTACGGCGTCCTGCAGTTGCATGAGGCTATTTTGACTCTCTGCTAAAACTATTTTCCGTGAAATGGACAGTCAACAATAATTAAAAAATAAAAACCACCCCGCTTTCAAATTTTTTGGCACTGCACAGAAGTTATAATTTTTGTACGTTGGTTTTTGTATAATGAACTATACAGCTGTTCATTTCAAAACATGGTCATAATCTATCGGGGGTCAGGGGACCTGACCCTTAAGCCCATGAGTTGTAGGCGACTTTATGAGCCTATTTTGACCATCGAACTCAAACACACGAGTTTAGTGATTTTAACCCTGCATGTAACACTATTGTTTCATTAAATGGACATTCAACAATGATTAAAAACCTAAAATACATTTTTTTTTTCAAAAAGGGGGACCTTTCGGGGGGGGGGTCGTACCTGACGCATCCCCCTTCCCTGGCTATGGGCCTGTGATTGGAGTTTTGACGTAGTGTTGTCAAAGAATCTGGCCAAGAGACTAACTCGAAGCGGTTTTGCACTTTTTGCATAACAGTTAACAGGGACATACTCAGGCCTGTAACCAGGGGGGGGGGCGTTCGGGGGGGGGGGTTCGAACGAACCCCCCGCGGGCGACCGAAATAAATAAAAAAAACATAAAAGTCAGAGAAAAATCACGGCACACACGCAAGTGCATCAGTCCATTTTTCGGATAAGGGGGGGGGGGGACAATATTTTCATTGGCGTGGTAATAAAATTTCAAAATTTTCGGCACGATCTGCGCGCAAACTTGCAATATAGGCTATAGGCCTAGTAATTTTTCGCGCAAGGCGTGCCGCAAAATTAAATATTGTGTAATAGTTCAATGGCTTTGTAGTGCCTTGCGCTATTCTTGCATTACGTTTAAAGAATGATTCAATTTGTCTTTTTTTTGGGGGGGGAGGGGAGGGGGGGGGGCAAAAGTAGAAAAATGTCAAAATTTTCGGCGCGGTCCGGGCACAGAATTGCTATAATACACATGCTGACAATTTTTTTTCGCACAGTGCGCAAAAACCTTGAACATTTTGTAAGTTTAATGGTTTTGTAGTGACTTGTGCTATTCTTGCATTATGTTTTAACAATGATTCAATTTGTCAGTTTATTTGTAGCGGGGCAAATGTAAGAAAAATATCAATATTTTCGGCGCGCTTTGCGCGCCAAATTGCAGTAATACATTTGTTAACAATTTTTCTGGCAATGCGCAGAAAAAAAACCAGAACATTGTGTAAGTTTAATGGTTTGTAATGCCTAACGTTGCTTGTGAAACATATCATTTTTCAATTTGTCCTTTTTTTTGGGGGGGGGGTCAATATGCCTGCCCTAATATATTCATTGGCGTGGGAATAGAATGATACAATTAATGGTTTTGCCGTTCTTGCGCTGCTTTTTAAAAATATTATTTTTCAATTTATCAGTTTTTGGTGGGAGGGGGCATAACAATATGTTTATCTCAATATTTTCATTGGCGTGGTAATAAAATACCAAAATTTTCGGCGCGTTATGCGCGCAAAATTGCAATGTCGGCTAGCAATTTTTCGCCCAAGATGCGCAGCAAAAACGAATAATGTATAAGTTTAGTGGTTTTGCAGTGCCTTACATTGCTTGTTAAACATCATTTTTCAATTTATCATTTTTTTTTAGGGGGGGCAAAACAATATATATTTGCCCCAATATTTTCATTGGCGTGGTATTACATTGTCAAAATTTTCGGCGCGCTACGCGCGCAAATTTTGCAATAGAGGCTAGCAATTTTTCGCGCGAGGTGTGCGGCAAATTTGAATATTGTGTATGTTTAATGGTTTTGTTGTGCCTTGCGCTACTGTTTAAACATATTCTTGCATTATGTTTTCAGAATTTTTCAATTTGTCAACTTTTTAGTAGGGATATAAGAAAAACTTCACGTTCTGCATGGGGGTGATCCCTCACTCGCCCTCCCCACATAAGAATTGGCTAAACCTCCAGCATATATAGGTCTAAATATAAAATGTGGTTATTCGGGCATTAATTAGATATTGTGACAAATAACAATGTGCCCCCAAAACAAATACGTCTAATACGCTAATATGATAATAATCTTGCTAATTGAAAGTATATACTTTTATATTTTTAAAGGCATAGTATAACAATGTTTCCAGTTTTAAAAATCTGAGCTACATGATTCCCCATGCTACCAGTGTCTCTGATACGGTCTAAAATGAAGCCCTGAAAAAATTGCAGTTTAAAACGATCACTTAGTGCTTTAAAAAAAGTGAAAATCATTGAGAGACCATTCCAGCTTTCCCCCATAGACTACTGTGTTGCAGAATTTCCTATCGGCTGATAGGAAATTAATGTGCCAATTTGAATCTGCTCATATTGTACTAGTGACTGTCCAAACTTTAGTGTTCTAGGGTGTTTATTTGTCCATTCAAACACTGTCAGATATGTCAGATAGCAAAGTTCGACTATTTTTTAAACGTGTCTTCCACAGTGTTATATGGTGTCTTTAAGGTAAAAATGCAAATATTTTTTTTCGAATTAGCCAGAATAATGAATTGAAAATGTATAAAATATTCGGATTGTTTTGTCACTAAAGGGAGTAAAAAATATAGATTTTTAAGGGTGAAAATGCATTTTTTTCTTACCCTGGGAGGGGAAACCCCCTCCCAGACCCTCCCCAAAGCTATCCCAATTCTAAAAAAAAGAAAAAAATGACCGGACCCACCAACCCCCTGTGTTTTGTCACTTAAAGGGAGAAGGCACCAGCAACTAACAGGCATAAGTTAAGAAATAAAGAGGCATCGAGAGTATTGTGAGAATTATGGTATATGGTGATAAATACAGCCTAAATAAGGGCTATTGTGTGACACTCACACTTAGCAAGGCCCTATAAATTAGTTAATTTGTGATTATTTTATGTCTTTGCAAGCCTTGTCTTAAGATAAACTTGCAGAAACAGTCATAGGGGGAGGAGCTTATCGATTCAAACAGTGCATACATTACTGCGGCGTGACTAACACACGTCGGGTAGCATGCATCGGTCATGCTTGGTCAGTTTCAGCAATGTGTACGTGCGATCTGATTGGTTGGCAAGAACTCAAATGTTTTCTTAACTTATGCCTGTTAGTTGCCGGTGCCTTCTCCCTTTAAAGACAAACAAACACTTTTTTTTGGGGGGGGGGGTACGTTCCTTCGCGTAGTCGATCCTCCACGTCTGGCTCCCCTTTTGAAAATCCTGGCTACGCTAGTAAGTGGGACAAAGGTCAAGTAGAGTTAAATTGTCCCGTTTATCACGTTTAAGGTTTTTTTTTCATTTCAGTGACTTGTGTCCTGTTCTCAGGCACATGTAAACACCATCCACCGAAAAGGACAAGCTATTATGCTGTAATTATGCCTCTAGTTTGCTATTTGGAGAAAATCATACTGCCGTTATACCTGTAAAAAAATGGGCATCAAAACGCTGTTTTGAGGGGCTCAAAATGTAAAAATTTTCCTGCTCTGGCAGCAGGATACCCCCTTCCCAGACCCGCCCCCGCTCGGTCGCTTCGCTCCCTCGCAAAAGGTCCGTTCACTCAGATTTTCGAACCTCCCCCAAAAAATTCTGGTTACGGGTGAAATGTTTGGAAACAGTAAAGAAAAACCCTGAACACTTGGCGCTGAAACTGAGCTGAGCTGCCTCAGAAATTAAACGGAATTCCCAGTCGTCGACGTAACTACTAGCAAACACCAATAGACTCATCAAGAGGTAGGCCTACTTAAATAAAAGTGACAAAATATCCAAAGGAATAGAGTCACGTGGTCAAAAGTATTTGTGGGTAACACAATAAAATATTGACTCCATTCTTTGGATATTAAGACGCACGTATTCTACAAAATGTACTCGAAACGTAAAAAGTTTGCGCCGTGACGTGAATTAAGCGGACCAAGCCTTTCTGGACAAAAGAAAATATCTGCAAATTCCCCTCTTAATTATTTTTATTTTTGTTTTAATGTTTCCAGGCTTTCCTCTCATTTCTATTTATTAAAGAGGTGAATCTTTATCATGAATGATTTTATTTCACCCCTGATCATGGGCAAGGACGACAAAATGATCAGAAACTCTGCAATAAAACTTTTTGTTTCAAGAATGTTTTTCTTTACTCAGAATCCAATGCAAAATTTTAAAATATGACAAAATACTAGTAAGACATTCTCATCACAAACCCAATAACCAAGGTTATGGGCCGCCACCTGCGTTGCAAATCGCTCAGTCCAATATAATCGATTTCCATCAAACTTGTATCGAGGACTATCGATCATAGCTTCCGCGCGCACGTCACCGTCACCCACGCACATCCATACACGTAAACACACATACACAAACAAATACATACTAGTCAGGAAGGTACATACATACATACATACATACATACATACATACATACATACATACATACATACATACATACATACATACATACATACATACATAATGGGGGTGGGGGTGTCGGCCGGAAAATTTCGCGCGCCAAAAAAAATTTTCGACGGCCAAAATTTGCGCGCCAAATCAACAATGAAAAGTCTCGGGGGGGGGGGGTGCGGCGGAAATTTCGCGGCCAAAAAAAAAATTTCGCGGATTTCCAAAAGCATCAGCCAAAAAATATTTTCACGGGCCAAAGTTCGCGGCGGCAAATCAACAGGCTCGGAACATCCGCTCTGTCGGCCCAAATTGAAGAAAAAATAGACTACACGTCTTTTTGCAGGGAGTCGCTTGCGTACACGCCTGAAAAGTTTTTTGGGGTGGCCTTCAGCACCCAGCATCCCCGCTTGGCCCAGGGCCATGGTTCAGATAGGTATACGGAGGAGCGTTATTTTACTAGATCATCCTGAATACACTGAAGGCCCGGGAACCCTGGATCTAATTGTTAAGCAACGTTAATTAGATATTTGTTGGCTCTGTATAAAATTGAGACGATCCCTGATGTGTGACAAGCGTTGCAGCTGGTCATTTTGGATTCGATGGCTGTTGAATATTATTAACAATTGCTCACAAATTTCACTGTCTTTCAAATCCATGCCGTGTTAGTGTTGCCGAAATCTGTGGCGTTTTTGTTTTGTTTTGTTTGTTTGAGGTTTTTTTTAACATCGAGCGGATCCGCCTTGTATCCCCCTTTTTATAAGTTCTCTTATTTGAAACTGAGTGAAGATATGAATCATAAATTTTTATTCAAACGATTTCTCATTTCCAGCAAAAATGCATACAGACTTTTCTCAGTAGTATTCCATGAAAAGTCATCGCATTATTTAACAGCTACAAGTATAAAATAATACCATCAATTGTTAATATCTGTTTGTTTGTGTTGTTTGTTTGATTGTTTGTTTGTTGAAAGGCTTTATTTTCTGGCATTTCAATACACGACATCTACTATAACAAAATTAATATTATTATATATATTATAATATATTTATTATATGTAATTAATTACATTATTAATTTAATTATATTATATATTATTTATATTATATTATATTATATTATATTATTATTATTATATTATATATATTATATTATATTATAATTTATATTAATATTGTTATATTATAATTATATTATAGTTATTTACTCTATCGATGAAACTTGTATCGAGTAACTATCGATCATCAAGATCCCGGGCAGTCACCACGCGTGCTAGCACTGCATACCATACACGTAAACACGCATACACAACAGGAATAATACTAGTCAGGTAGTGATATACACATACATCATATACATACATAATACATAACATACATACACACATACATTACAACATCAGTAAGAGCATACTACACATACATCATGTAATACATACATACATGACAATACATTACAACATAACATACCATACATACACTTACTTGGCATGCATACATACATACATAACTACATACATACATACATACATACATACATAGCATATATGATAAATAATTCAAGTAGGAAATCAGTAGATTCCCGGGTATATGGTTATAAAAAAGAACAGAATGTTAGTTAATAACCAATATTCTTTACAGCACACTAATCTAATATATTTTTTACTTAGCTGCATCTGATGAATGCTGTAAATAATATTACATTTCTATGTAAAAAGTCCAATTTTGCCAGAGGGATTACAATGAAAACGTAAAACCTCTATTTTACATGATGTACTGACGACGGAAAATAAGAATATTATTAATATTAATTACATCATTTGCGTAATTTCTTTAATTGGCTAATAAGAACAAAGGTGACATTCAACCACTTTCCATTGTCCGATTTTGATGCCGTTTAGCATGTGGGTAGTGTTGTCAGGTACAACTGATGTTGGAAAATATGCATATTAATTACCTCATTTGCATTTTTCTTCTTATTGTCTAATAAGAACAAAGGTGAACCTTGACTGCTCCAAGTCTGATTTCCAAGCTGCTTGGCATGTGGGTAGTGCTGGATACAAGTGTTACCCAAGCAATCTGATGATGCAAAATATGCATATTAATAACTTTATTTGCATATTTCTTCTAGTACTTACTTTTATAGTCTTTCCACTATTTTTCATTGTGGTACATGTGAAGCGACCCACAGGTTTATATTCTCTGAATATAGCAATTGCGAAAGCCGAGAACCTCGAAATTCCAGTTGTTTTTGTTTTGTTTTAACATCCGCGGATTCCCTTTTATCCTATTTTTTTTCATCTATTAAGTTTCTCTTATTTGAAAATTGAAATGCATACAACCTTTCTCAGTATATTCCGTGAATTTACAGCTACAATGTAAAATAATGACATCAATTGTAGGCTATAGTAATATATCTGTTTGTTTGAATTGAAAGGTTTTATTTTCTGCATTTCAATAACACAGCACTATAACAAGATTACAATATTATTGATAGTACAAATAATCATTGAAATAATACAAAATACACATACATAAACTGAAAAAAGTTATACTACGGTACAGGATAACATAATATACTTTAAATGCAGTAGGGTGTTGCCATAAGCTTGGCTTGAAAGGACGGACGCCCAGAATACATGTAGGCCTATAATGAGTACTTTAATTTGTAGAGTTCAGATAGCATTATCATGCTAAATAAGTCAATAATTATTGTTATTAATGTACATATAATGTGAAAGGCCAATGAATATTTTTTGTATACCTTGAAAATGTGATTCAAGCTTGTTGCTCTGTGTATTGTGAAAAAGGTTGCAGAAAAAATGAACTGAAACTGATAATGCGGGGTTGGGATCATGCCTGTCCACATATGGGCCTATATATGGTAATGGTAGGCCTAGTATTATGTCCAACTTTTTTTTTTGGCCCAGCTGCTGAAAATGCTGTACAATTTCAGTATATATTTAAGGCCAGGCAGTCAGGCACAGAATCTACTGGAAAAGTACGAAAGAGTGGGTATTTTTGCCATTTTTGGCCAAACGGGTAGCAAAAAGTTTTTGTTGACGTGACCAAAAAACCCCGGAAAATACGAAGAAACCGCCATGTGTATAAAACTAAGATAGTTCTGAAATAAATTTTTCTCATTTGTAATTGTATATGTGTAGAATCTATGCACAAATAGATATATGACGAAAACGAAATGATTTTAAGGTAACGCGCGACTTGTGCCAGTGTGTTTCTCTATTCAATGAATGAATACATGTATTATATCCATATTCCATTATTTCCACCCTTGCAATGACACAGCCCAAAAATCTCTGATACACTAGTGTAATTTGATTTCTTTTTCTTTTTTAGTTTAGCACCACCGTACTACTATTCCCTATCAACACTATATTCAGGAACTTAATTCAGTTCAGAGAACATCGAATAACGTGTGGTATTGACACAAGTGCAGTGCTAAACTTAGCAACCGTAAACTATATTGTCAGCTGTCATGAATGTGCGGCTAGAATGAAGTGTCGAATGTATTGGCATGAGTGGAGTGGAGTAACGTTAGATCTGTTCCACGTCGAGTAGGTAAGAGATATAACTTTAGATCTTAAATTATTCAGGATGGTCTTGTTTTTTTCAGAAATTACTTTTGTAAAGTACAGAGTATCTTACTCTCATCTTAATCGATAGATTCTTACTCGTACTTTCGCTGTTCGTACTCGCGTACTCCGCCGCTCGACTCCGCCAGCCAGCGCCAGTGACAAACGGGTGACACAGTGGCAGGGGCAAATTTGAGAAAGCAAACAACAAGTGATGCAGTATTTGGTACCCTGGGGTAGCGACTAGAAATCCGCCATTTTGTTGAATTATTTGTTTTGTTTTTTTAGCACTGTACCCTGGCTTACAAAATTATGTAAAAGTTACGTAATATTAATTTATGGGCGGGTGAAAATATCAAATTTAGCTTCATTTTTACCCCATTTTTCATAAGTTTAACGTTATGCCTTTGTTGTGCACTTGCACAGCCTCTGCATCATAACCACTGATTTCAGCGATCATAACTGAAGAAAATACATTTTTTAACACTAAAGGGCGCTGCACAACGTGGTACCCCGGGGTACGGCGTGGTGCATCATGTGCAAAATGTGCATGAAGCAAAATAGCACTTAGACCGGATAGGCTTCGACCTCTGTAGAGCTCGTGTCGTTTTTCAGGTATTTCAGACGATCTGACAGGTATTTACATGTATCTACGGTGATACGCTGCCTACAAGAGCCGAAGTTCACATACTGTGCACTACGTGGCGTTTCTAGCTCAGACTCAACGGAACGGTGGAGTCCTGAAAACGAAAATATCCGATTTTACACCCATACCTGACAGCTTACGAGAGTGAAAAATCACTCCTACTACACCACCTCGGTATGCCAATGCCGGATTCATCTTATTTCGTCGTAAAAAAGGTGAAAACCGGCAAAGAAAATCTCAAGGAAGTGTTCCTTCATCTCGTACGCGATTTTTCGGCTGCTCCCAATAGCCCAAAGCTAATACGTAGGCTATAGTTAAGTAGCTTTGGCATCAGCGAAAAGATCGCGTAAGCGACTGAAGAACACTTTCTTGAAGATTTTTTGCGGGGGTTTCACGACATTTTTACGACGAAATAAGGATGAATCGCGATTGCTATGAGCGAGGGTGGTAGTCAAGGAAGTGATTTTTCACTCTGTAATGTCAGGTATGGGTAAAATCGGATATTTTCCGCGTTCGGACTCCATCCGTTCAGTGGAGTCTGAGCTAGAACGCAGTGTGCAACAGGTATCGGGAACTTCAGGCTCTTGTAGGCAAGTATCGACGTAGATCATGTGTAAAATACTGTCAAGATCGCTGAAGAAGTACTGGAAAAGACCTCACGGTACGCATACAGAGTGATAGTCTTCGTTTAAATAGCACTATGCACTAAGTTTATTGCACGTCACCGAGGACATGGTTTTAAACTAGATTCTAACGTTAGATCGTTGGATCTATCAATCTCGGAGACATGGGAGAGGGTCACAAAAAACCAGGTAACATTGAAAACCCAATGTCATGAAATTTGTTGATGTTTTTTCTTATGTTATGACGCATGACGTTATGTACCATCGCTCCACTGCCAGGGCCGGGGCGCTAATATTATAATACCGCCACCGCGTATAAAATGGAATAGAAGCACATTATCAAAAGATACACGTCGTTGGGCTGTGTGCAGCTGCAGTACGCTAAACACATGTCACGATATTCCCAAACTAGATACACAAAATTAAACAAAACAGGGAATTTTGGATTGAAAATCATAAAATAATCAGAAACGCATGTTACAGAGCTGCGTTGATGTTTTTACATAGAGATCAGTGTAACCTCTGCACACGTCCTCAACGTGCATTGTCTATGCCGAGGTGCAGGCCTCAATGCCGACGCACAAGTAAAATGACATCATTCGCGTTTGACGGCGATAACTAGGAAACAATCGCATCGATCGCTGAACGTGTTATTCTTTTGGAATCTTCAGCATTTTCTATTTATGTGAGTAGAATTTCATAAAATTTGGATGACGTACTGAGTACAAAATATGCAAAAACATTAACTATGGCGAGGTGCGCGTGCGGGACACCCAACTATATAAGTTATTTATAACGTTAGGTTGAGAAAGAAAAGGTGGTTAACCAATCAGCAATCAGAATTGTCTGCCTGCACTCGTGATGATGCGGTACCGACCCATCTTTCGCCCACAAGCAGTACATAACACGCATCGGAGTACTGCTGTGCTGGGATCGTGCTTGGCCGTCCATGTGAGACTCCACCGGGCACGATCCCAGCATTACTCACGCTGGGGAGCGATGTGTAGTGAAGTCCATCGCCTTTATGTCCGCTCGCGGTAGCGGTTATTTAGACCGCTGTTTTGCTGCAAGACATACATTTTGTGGAATGTAATTGTACAAAAGCCTTATTTTTAACATTTCAATGTAAAAAGTCCTTTTGAAAGTTTGAATTATGTTTATTTGCTGCAAAGTTGACTTACCAATATTCTGTCTGTGAAGTCTTGGTGGACAACCTTTGGGCGACTTTTGCATGGTTGACGGGCGCGTGTGCCGGTGTGCGCTAGTTCAAGAATTGGTATCAATGAGATGCGGGTGCAATTTCTGGCGTGCACTGTGGATGACCGGCGAAGGTGTCCCGCATTGTGGTGAGAAACAGTCCCGCAATGATTTCTGAACTATGGAGTACTATAGCATCTGTTGCTCACTACCCCGTAGTTCTACGGGTGGTGGTACTTTTATGCTTGTTGTATACTGTGTGCGGTCATTACTTGGGCTGGTACTCCCATCGTTATTGCAGGGTGGAGAATTCTGATTGCTGATTGGCTAACCGCATTTTTTTCAACGATACGGTATGTAAAAGAACACGCCAAATTTCATTGGATTTTTATCGTTTTAACGCATTTTCTGTGACCCTCTCCGCTAAGCACAGGTGCTAAGCATGGACCCCAACATTTCCCATAGCCAAGGCAATATATTGTTTATACTGCTACATGTTCCGATTAATTTAAACATCACAATTTGTCACTATAATTTTTGGTGGGTTTGATGTTTGATGTTCTCTAATGTCTTGGGTTACACTACAGTAGAATACTTTGATTTTAGGCAGGAAATACAATTTTATTTTTGAGGGTTACATGTACTTTCACACCTGATTTAGTGATGCCAGTATGTTATACATGGGATCCTACATGTACATGCGGATAATTGAGGGCTATTTTGTGATTTTAGGGGACTATTTTGTTCATTTTGGGTTGGGGGCGAAATCGCGCTTAAGCCCATGTGTATTTCCTATAGTAATGTGATTGATTGACAAAAGAGTTGTCTGACCTACCAAAACTACACTTGGGCTTTAAATTCAATTCATTTACCACAAATCATCGTACTAATATTACATTGTTATCAAAAGTAAGATTACACTGGAAGTAGACAAACTAAGACAGAGCTCGACGCTAGCACTTGCCCGCTTGATGATGACTTGTGTGAGAATTTGTAGAATTTCATGACTCTTAAATTTTAAATTAAAATCACACCTTTTGCAACCCTCTAAATTAAAATAACAAACTTCCATTACCATAGAAAGGCCTCAGTGGTTGTAATTAGAGAAATAATTATTTTACTGTTCCTTACTATTTTTTATATTCGGGCAAGTAAATTTTTCTTTTGGGCAAGTAAAAATCTGAAAGCAATAATTCTACTTGCCCAAAGGGCAAGTAACGAAAAAAGTTAGTGTGGAGCCCTGACTAAGGTGTTACTAAACATTAAGTACCAATTTTTCATATTGTTCCAGCCACCCAGGTAAACCTGTTATCATGATTGGTGCTTCTATTCCGTTGCTATCCTGTAAAAGTTCATCACCATGATCACACTTCTCTGCTTCGTCTGCTCACATTGGAAATGTTTGAATCTAAGTGGATGGAAATGCTGAAGTAAGAACAACCATGAGTAAAGCTAAGATTGAAAAGTCCTACTCTGTACCAGGGTGAGTATGTACCATAAAATTTGAGTCTCTGTGTAATACACCTATCAATTGTAAGACGCACCCCTCTACCCCCGGGAATGGTGCATCATGGGTGGGTCATTTACCAACAAATAATGACGCAGGGTACCGTCATGGAAGCATTTGGTCCGTCACAGCATGGTGAATGGGGTGCGTCAGTTTGAATACGTTTAAATAGGCCTAGGCACATTCATTGTAAGAAAATGGTCCGTCATAGTCCAGACACACAGGTGCGTCATGGTATATGAAAATCCGACTCACGTTTGACAAGTGACGCACCATTCCCGGGGGTCGAGGGTGCGTCTTACAATTGATAGGTGTATAATGTGCAAACATACTATAATATGTGAATGAATTACATGTTGTACTATTGATGCGTAATATGTGCATAATTGGCACTTGTCCTTGAATCAGACTAAACATGGGTACTTGCACACTGAGCGTAAGTGTATTGTGCTGGGTTATCTGTTACAGTTTGTTGATTAGTCAACATTTTCCGGTTATACAGTGTGTCTCAAAAAGTGATACAAGCGAAAATGATCTGTTTTTTTAAACACATTCTGTTATGATGTGTTAATAATGCTCATTTTGACCAATAATACAAAAAGTGGCACAAACATTTTCTTGATTATCTACACAAAATTAATCGTAACTTGTGATTGACATGTCGAGTAAATAAAAGTGAATCGTGACTGATAATATTTTTTCTGCTTTTTGATGATACCAAATACCTTGTGAGAAAATTTAATACTTCAAATTACTGTTATTTCTCCCTATTGTACCATTTTTTTTTTTGAGACACACTGTATAAAATATACTGGTATTATGTCACATGTACCTGTAGTGGAAGTCACACTGACAGCAAACTGGCAAGGAAATGCATACTTGTCAACTCTTTCCGTTTGGGAGGTAGACTCACATGTACTGGTCTGACTCTCACTTTGGGGAATTTTAATCACGACATCACAAACCGACTTTTCATGGAAATTTACCTCTTCAATAAATTTAAAAATGCAGTTATGTCAAATTAGTACAAAAAGTTTGTATTATCATTGTAAGGAAATGGCAGGATTAAAAGTAGTGCTCAGTTCAGGACAGTCTCATTCTACAATCAAGTTCACTGTTCCAGGGTTTTTGCTGCGAAATTTTGGTGGTTAAATATTCTCCCATTTTTGATCACTGTCAGAAATTGTCACGTGTGTATAGGCTCAATTTCTATTGTGGTCTCATTTCAGTTCAAATCTACTTTGTGCATGCTTGTTTCTCCCCCGATAAACCTTCCAGTCTCGATCACTCTGGTCAGTGATACATTGTAAACTGTTTTTGTTTTTAAGGCATTTTTTTATTTCCAATCGTGTCATTGTCCTTTTTATTTTTATGTGCCTGAAATGCATCCATTTGACCTGTGAACTCCTTTGTCCATGAGGGGCATAGGTCTCCGTCTCACAAACTCTCCCTCCACTTAGTTGTTTCACTCCCCTTAAAGGTTATAGTGACATGATTGGTAACACTTGAAAATGCCTCAAGAACCAAATGAGTTGAAATATATACCAACTATACACCAGCTGGAGTGGATCTCCCAGCTGAAAGGATTTGTCTCTAATTTGTTTACTTAAGGAGAATCAAGCATGAACATTAATTCTACTGGGGCACGATAAAAATAGGACCCATAGAGAGCCACACAGCAGGTTTGCCTGCCACAAGGGATATTGACATTAGTTATTTTAGAATGAGTCAACATTTGACTACAAGATTTTCACAGGTGAATCCTTGCATAGTTTACTTGATTTTAGAGTAGTTTCATCCCAAGTTGAGGACTACCCAAATCATGTCATTTACCTTTAATTCCGTCGCAGTATTTGTCAGCCTAATCAAGGAGTAAATGTAAGTGTAACAAGCTAAGTATACATGTAGTAAGGATCTGTTTTGGTACTTTTTGACCTTTGTCCCCATACTTTACAATGTTACCAAACTTTTTTCCCTCCCAGTCTCATTGAAATCAATGAAAGTATTTACATTCCATCGCAAAAGCACATCCAGGGACAGGGTGAATGTTTCATACACATGTATGTGGATCAGTAATTTGCATTATATTCAAGCTGAACAACAGTAGGATTAGAGCTCCTGATGCAAACAAAAATAGGGTTTGTTTTGGTGTATATATGTTTGTGAAACTTTGTGTATATGTGTTTGTATGTGTGTCTGTTTGTGTTTTGGGACAATTTTACATGCACAATCAATACGACAGCATAATTTTCATGTGATTGGCAAATAACACACACACAAAAAGATTTTTTTTTGTTAAAAAGTTTGTTTCTATGTACTAGTAGGAAAAAATGACAAATGATGCATAGTGTACACTCATAACACAACACCATACTATGTGGTTGATTTACTCTAGTTTTTGCATCTCCTTGTTTGGGAAAAACAGCAACAACAACAACAACATATAATGTTAGATTTAAGTTGGTATTCTTATGAGACTAGAGTAGTCATAAATCTTCAAAAAAGTTATTTTACTTAAAGTTTCATTGGATATCTATGCACATATAGAACTTTTCAGGCTTTGCAGAAATGCATTATGATACAAAGTGTGAAAAAATCCTCCCATATACAAGTACATGTACTAGTCAAAATGTATATTAACAGGCAATTTGGTCATTGTATGGAATGTGGTGTCTACAAATCAATAAAATTTCAAAGGAACCAGAATGAAGCCACCCAGTCCATTATCCTACTTAGAGAAAGGACAAACATCCTCTTTTGTATCCCAGTGCAGTGTTCTAAATTTGAGAGGTACTCTACTGGAAAAGCTCAGCGATCCATGCCCATTGCTTGATGCAGACTCACAAAGTGTTTACCCCCTTGTGCAATGATAATCACGTGTAATGTACAGCATTTGGGTCAGTAGGTGACATAATGAAGTACTTGAATTATACTCTTTTTACTACTCGAAGTACACTAATGGCAGGCTTTTAATTAATTGAAATTGAGATTTAAGTGAAATAGCAGGATTGGAAGAAGGCATTACTTTGGGATAAAACTACTTACAAATAAAGGACACTGTTCAGTGTTTAGTACTTTTTAAATAATCACCATCAGTACTCATTGTGACAGACAAATTTGTTGTGTAGCTTTTGTATGGGATTGGTTCTATCAAGTCACCAGATGAATTCAGTACTGGTAAATGAATGCTTGTTGCTTTCCAAGTAAACAACTTTAAGACAAATCTAGTAAGCGTCCAGCTGTTGTATACATGAATGTCTCAACTGACATATTATATGTACCATATTTTTTTCTTGTTGCATTTTTTATATCTCCCAATCTTGTCAATGCCCTTTGAAGTCAGGGATTCTCTTTTGCATTTTTGAAAATTAATTGTGTAAATACACTGGTATTTAGAAGAAATTATCACCTTTAGCAAAGAATAAGAGCTAGAAACTCAGTTCTAGTGGATAGTGACCGTTAGACTTTGATTTGAGTTGTTGTCTCATAGTGACAAAAATTCCTAGTGCTCGTAGAACATACCGGTACACTAGATGGCCTTTGTTTGAGCATTTTTCAAATGGTAGGTAATTACTATTCCTCAGATTTGAGACTTCACAGACATATCCTTCATGAACAACCAAAGGGCATGAGTGATTTTTTTATCTGTGCTGCAGGAGGGGTGCAAATGAGATTGCCTTCCTTTATGCCAAACTGCATATAGAACGGGGAACATGCAGCTGTACCGTCAAATGAGAAACAAAGTACAACATGAAATAAAAATGTGCAAGGGAAAATTCTATGATCGGAAAATAAAACATCTCAAACAAGCTCAATCGGGAAAATGATATCAACAAATTCGAAATCTTGCCGGAATGCGTAAGAACACCA
>JZLH01S0086308.1:18482-30222 GCA_001188425.1 Eucidaris tribuloides | reverse complement strand
TATTTGCACTTTACAGACTGACAAAAGGATCTAACAATATTACAACACTACTTTGATTTCACATGAAAAGAGCCAATGGTTTTGAAGTTAGAGGTAGTTAAAGCCCAAGTTTAGTTTTGGGGATTTTTTGTTATTTGAAAGCTTTATGCCCCAAAGTCATAACCCTGCAATAATAGATTCTGAATGTCTTTAGTTTCTTTTTATTAGTTAATGAAAAATCTCGAGGGACCCCCGAGATTTTCGACTATATTTTACATTATAGCATCCAAAGGGTTAAAAAGGCTTTAAGGTTTCATGTGTTATACCTCATCTGAAAGAGCAGACTCTGCTCTTTCAGATGAGGTATAACTCATATAAGGTTTTTTGTCTTTAGTTTTTTTTTAAATTAATTAATGAAAAATCTCGGGGGGGGGGACCCCAAGATTTTCGGCTATATTTTAACATTATAGCATCCAAAGGGTAAAAAGGTTATATGAGCTATACTCATCGAAAGAGCGGTGTCTGCTCTTTCAGATGAGGTATAACACATGTATCCTTAAAGCCTTTTTAACATTTGGATCTATAATATAAAAATATAGTCGAAATCTCGGGGGTCCCCCCTCCCCCCCCCGCTGAGATTTTTCATTAACTAATTTAAAAAAAACTAAAGACATCAGAATCTATTATTGCAGGTTATGATCTTTGGGCCATAAAGCTTTCCTATAACAAAAAATCCCCAAAACTAAACTTGGGCTTTAAAGGTTAAGGTCCTTCTGTTGCACAACTTACAATGTGTGTTACATGTCAGAAATGTAGGTTTGTAAATGATTTGAATTTAATATCTTAATAAACAAAAAAATTCATTGTTAACTATTGACACTGTATTTTTGATTGCTAGTAACACTAGCAACACTGTCATGCCAAGGATGAAAATATGATATAACTTGATTTAATACTGTATACGCTGAATATATTGTGGTGGTTTTATTTTTGTGAATTTCGCAACTTAACGCATGCGAAAATTATACATTATTATATTTCAGTAGAAAGTAAATGCGAATATAATGAAATCGTAAAAATAAGCTCTTGCGAATTCCCTGTCTTGAAGTAAAATTGTGGAAAATATATGGATGCAAAATATATGCGTATATATTACATGGCAGCATGTTTCTGTGGTTGCAATTTGATATGTAAGATTAATACTCGTGCTCATCCCCAATACTCCTGAACAAAGTAATAGGCTGTATAGAAGACACTTGACAAAAAGCGTATAAAGAGTGAAGCCTGGCATATTACCGGCTGAATATAGCTAAACTAGATTTTAGGCATACCATCAAAAAAAAAGAAAGGAGTCTCTTTTCAATAACACAAATTCTTCTATTCCTTATCTGTGTTGATGGAATCAAAATATTCTTCTCCCTAATATGTAGGTGATGATGTCATTGATGAGAGTGATGACCAGGATGATGATGTTAGCAGTACAGATGAACACAAGGAGGAGGAACCTCAACAGGTGGGTGACAGGAGTGATTGTAGAGATCATAGGGATATACACCAGGATGTTTTATGCAGGTTATGACCAGGGTTAGCAATTTCCCGGGAAATACCTGTATTTCCCACCCGGGTGGGAAATACTGGGAAATACCGGGTAATACTGGGAAATACTGGGAAATACCTGGGAAATACTGGGAAATACGTGGGCAATACCAAGCAGTGTACTCTTGAAGTTGTACAAGGTCATCTAAGAAGGTCATTAATGCTCTTCATTTGTGCTGTTCTTACACAAATCACTTTGAATTAATAAATTTCAGATGAAAAGACTGTTAGAAACCTCTTTTCAATTTTCAGTCATGATAATAACTTAATTCAGTGTTTTTCATTCACACACTGCACATGCAGTATGTACATTACTACAGTTACTGCGTTACATGTAGCTTTTTGTGAGGTGTGGCCCTCATCTTGCTGAATACAGGGATAAAACCAACAACTGTCTGGGGTATGCTATTTTAAATGTTCTGGATTTATGGAGCAATTCAACTATATTTGGAGAATGAAATGATTGGAAAAAGTTTCTAAAATTAAAGCAGGTGATTTTTAAATTTTCCTACTTTTAGTATTGACTTGGCTGTGTAGAAAATTTGTCCCACCAATCAGAATGAGGCCCTAGTTCCCCACCATCAGTTAAGTTAAGTTTTTTTTGTTGTATTTTGTGTTGAATCACACTTATTGCATAACAATCTCTACATTTTTGTAGTTATTATCCTTCAAGAAATAACTTTTTTTATAGTATTTCCCTGTATTTGCCGTTTTTGTCAAAAATAGCAAGGCGGTATTTATTGGTAAATACTGGTATTTACCGCCCGGTATTTACTGGCTGGAATTTACCAGCTAACCCTGGTTATGACAGTGTATGATGTTTTTCAAAAGAATATACTTTGGAGTATTAGCTTTGGTGAATGTCATCCAATGGGCACCTATCACTTTAAAGGCTGCGTTTTTTATTTGCACACTGAACCATTTTTGCTCAGATTTAATTCAACTAAAGATAGGTAAATAAAAATGCAGTGGGCAAAATTTGGGATTTATACATTTTAAAGTTTTGGAAATATGAACAATAACTCATTTAACACTGTGCCCTTGCTAATAGTCTAGGTTTCAGACACTGGATGCTGCTTTCACCTACTAATGTTGAATTTGGTAGAGTCCAAATGTAGCAAAGATTGCTTGACAATTGCCCAACTGCTTTTGACCTTGTTAGCTATGATCAGGAAGTATTCATTTTTCACTAGATGATACATGAATGAGTTCTGGCATTTGGGCTAGTTTAATGGCCATACAATTCAAATTCAGCTTGCTATGTTATGTCTGTGCATTCTGTTTGAATTTTATCAATGCTTATTTTCACAAACCTGGCTTTTTACCACCAAGGCTTATGCGAGAGGTTAAGATTTAGGAGAATCTTTACAATATCTGGTTGATAAGTTAATTGGGGGGTTGTGCAAATCATGGGCACATTTTGTAAATACAGTGAAACCTGTCTATAGTGGCCACCCAAGGGAAACAAAAATTGTGGCCTTTGTAGACAGGTAGCTGCTATAGACAGGTTCTTTAACACATGACCTGTCTCCAGGGGAATTATTTTAGTGGCCACTATAGACAGGTTGGCTGCTATATAGAGGTGGCCGCTAAGACAGGTTTGACTGTATTCTATTTTTTAATTGTAGGTGGAGACAGATGAAGGGGACAAGTCCGAAACTGTGGACAGGCAACAAAGAACACCTGAAGACCTGGCAATGTATCTAGAATTCTTCCCTGAACTGACAGAATTTGAAGAGGTAAATATAATGATTTCAAATATTCATTTGAAAATAATGTTTAAAAAATTTAGTAAGATCATCCGTACTTTTAAGTATTACTATTTTTAATATGTTTGTTCTTGGGGATGAGCAGTAATTGCAAGAATTATTAAAGACACTATATGACATTGTGGAAGCCCCATTACAAAATTGTCAAATTTGCTATCTGATACAAATGATAGTGTTGTATGGACAAACAAACACAGCAGAACACAAATATTTTAGACTTTTATGCTGTCAATAACAATATATGTACAGATAAAAATGGACACATGGATTATTGCCAGCTGACAAAAATTATGCAACACAGCAGGTCGGGGGGGGGGGGAGGGGGGAGGGGGGTTGTGGAACGAGAATGGTCGCTCAATGATTTTCACTTTTTAAAGGCACATAATGATAGTTTTGAACTGCAACTTTTTCAGGTCTTCATTTTTAGACCTTATCATTGACACTGGCAGCATGGGGCATCACGTAGCTTAGATTTTTTAAATTGAAACATTGTTATCCAGTGCCTTTATGTATTAGTATTTTTACATTTTTATTCTTAGGTAAGAATGATCATGGCGATAAACTTATTAAAATAACTGTTGCACAACTTTTGCATTTTGTTGTCATTGTCATGACATTTGAATAATCTGTTTATAATAATTTGTTTGTGCTAGCAAAACAGCGTCTGTACTTCAAACTGATTCCACGTTGAGACAAACTTGCTTGTACTCTTTTGTTAAATAAATCAAAAGCTTGATCTTTATTTCAGATCATGCATTTGGCGTATTGTTCGGAGAGTAAAGCAATGTTACATAAATTCATGTTTCATGTTGTTTTCAAAATAATATTTTAAAGTAAACCTTTGCAAATAATATGAATTTACAGAGAACTGAATGGCTTGATTATTTTGTGGCAGTTAAAAAATATATATATTTTTTGTCATTGGAATTAGAATGGCAAGAATTTAGGCTTATCCAAACACATTCAGTTTGCCATACTGTAATTTAATCTAGGAATTACAATAATATAATTACAGATACTGAATGAAAAAGAAGACCAGGAATTTGATTCCGAGTCATCACAACAGCAACAACAACATACTAACACCATCCACATACCCACTGCAAGAATGGAACCTCCCAGGGTACATCCACCAAGCAGGATGGGCAGTAGCCAGCTGCGACAACCTTCCCGCAGTCGGACCGTTTACGAGAAAACCGCTTCAGTTTGCCAAATTTGTCTAAATACAGCAGTCTGGTAACAAACTCCCCCATGACGGACGATTCTCAAATCGACACAAAGAACTCAAGGTCAAATATCAGTCGCCATGCTCCAATTTCCCACGCAAATGCCAACTCTTGGCTTTCCGGTGAAAGTGGCCAAGAAACTACTTTCACCGGTCACTTTAACCTCGGTGCTTCCGCCACGGGCAACGAGTTGTCGCCACCCGAACAACCGCCCCGCCCCCTCCACAGGACTACAAGCCCCAGGATTGCCAGCAAGCAATCCCGGTCGCTTCACAACTTGCGGCGGAGCCAGTCGCCCTCGAAACTGGCCAAGGCCCTGACGGCGTTCAAATACGCCACTGGGCCTGAGAGACAGCTCAGTTCCACGGCTGTGTGGGGCATCGGTGACGAACAACCCCAGGAGAGTATAGACTTCATACGGTCGTCGATGACCATCTCGCGAATGACGATAAAAACTCCCGATGACATGCGGGAGGCTTCAAACGAATTTGTGATGTCGGACGGAGTCGATTTGGACAATGTCAAACCCGATTTGTACGGTGACATGCTGGCCAAGACCAAACGGGTGTTGCCATTCAGGAGGATAGCTCACCCAGAGATTCATGGACATACGGGTACTGATCAGCTGGAATTGTTCTATGATAAGCCAACAAGTGTACTAAGGTGAGTAATTAGTTCAATTTGAAGATGTTAACTTGTGTTACATTGATGTGCAGTTCACAGCATTTACTTTTTGTGGAGAAGCACAGGTGTTATTTGGAGCAGAGTTGGCGATTTAAATCACTGATTTAAAATCTGAGATTTAAATCAAATAAATCAATTTATTGATTTAAATCACGATGTAAATGGGCAATTTCATGATTAGTTACGTTACACTTTATGACAAACTTTACTCAACGTTTGGCTCTTATATGAATGTGCTTTGACATTATTTTTCTGTTTTGGTACTGTCAGTTCTCTAGACTGGCAGCTACTTCACAACATCAAGCAAAATCATGAGACACATTTCAGTGGGTAATAACAAGAACTTCAATTATGGTTAGTTACGTTACATAAAAAGGACATGAAAAAAAATGACAAGTCTTTTTCCTCAAAGTTTCCTCAACCTGTTTTCGACTGAAACAAACTTTGGTATTTTTGCTATTTCTGGTGTCTTGATAAGTCATTTAATAATAACTTATTGATAAAAATCTTTTCATTTTTAACTACAGCATCAAAAACATGGTTATTTATGTTACGGTTAGTTACGTTACATTTTGTCCATCCACACAAATTTGCATTTATTCATGACTTTTTCAGATTAAGTATGCATATGTGGGGCTTTATTACTTTCAAAACAATGAGAAGAGGCTATTGGCATGGAAAAAACTGCAGAATAAATGATAATTTTTTATAAAACTGTGATTTAGTCACTCTAGTCCCACATGTGGTATTTCATGTATGGTTCTGATTCTCCTAGAGGGTGCTGTTGAAGACGTAAAATTTAGAGTAGAACTGATGTCCCCCATTGTTTCTTCATGATTTATACCCATTCAAACCATTAAAATGTAATATGATTCGAGATAGAGCAATTTATATAATTTGTGATTTGTCCAATAATTCATGGAAATGTCCAAATACTGTTTTAAATTGTGATTTAAGTCACCCCTATCAAAAAGGTTGTTGTGGTCTTATGGGTTGGTCTCTGTCTTTCACGCATGAAAGACTGGGATCTATTCTTGCCACGCGCATGTTTGTTTGTCAGCAAGGCGATTTTTCTACGTTGCTGTAATACCCGTAATACAAGTCATGCAAGTAATACACAATATTGTGTATTCAAACTTCTTTGCTTTTCATTTAATCTCTCATGTACAGGTTACTTCAGTTTGAAGACATAGATCGCTTGATTCACCCTCAGAAGGTCATTGATAAACTAGTCTACAATTTGGATGACCTCATCAAGACCAATGCTTCCAGCTTCACACCCAACAACAGTACAACTACTGATGGGTGAGTCCTGATGACCTAGAAACCATAACAAATTCCTGTGATTCAAATCTTGGCAAAATAGTGCAAAAGTGAAACATCCAAATTCCTGGGTTGGTGGATTTAAATCAATTAATTTAAATCATTAATTTAAATGGTGATTTTGATGAATGGTTTAGATGGTGATTAAATGGTAATGAAATATTCTATTTGAATTCCTAAACAAAATGTAATCAAATAGCTGTTTAATTTCCCACTAGTGGAAGCACCATATGCATGAAATTGTGGTCACATTTTCTATTCATAAGTATCTTTGCTATATGAATGGATTTGTAGGTATAATATGAGTTTGAATGGACTTCATTTACACAGCATGTCTGAGTGGAAATACACGTTGGAAGGTGTCTTGTGTTGTGAACATTGCAGAATGTGTAACCCTAATTTTGTGTGAGAATAGTGGGACTTAATATGTACAGTTCAGACAGTGTGTTTATGTGTGTGTGTTTGTGGAGGGGGGGGGGGCATGGATAGTTTGGACCCCATTATCTCATTACTAGGTATCTCATTATTTCTTAATTTAATTTGACTCTGACGTGTAGACTTTATGTCACACTATTCCTGTTTTTTTATGTTTGGATGTTTCTGTTTATTCATAGTAGGTCAAGGAGCAGTGTGGACAGTGAATCATCAAGTCTTAATTTCAACTCACTGTTTGAATGTGGCAATCTGAGGAAAGCAATTCAGGTAATCACATTATGTCTATATCGGGGCCTTTGGTGTGAATCTCTTTGAATCTCCACTTAATATACTTAAGGCCACATTTAAACTGTCATTTCTTCCACTGTGCCCTTCATAATTTTACTTTCCATATGTCATCTCTCTTGATTGTGAAATGATATATTTTACATCACTATGAGAAAGAAACAACAAAGCTGCAAGTAGTGTTTGCTACAACATTTCAGACTTTTTAACTCCCTTTTTGAGTTCTCTCTTCAAACAATGTCTGGTGCCCTTTTTTTCTAAACTTGCCCTTTTTGAAAATGGCCTTGCACCTTTCAATCCCTACTTCTTGCCCTGCTATATTGGGTAGAGTCAGAAATTTCCTGATGGATGTTTGGGTCACATGTTTTAATTGTGTAGCTTTTTGTCCTCTTCCCTTTCCCCTCTCTAAAATAAATCAATTTCATCAGTTATCTAATCAAATTATGCAGTTTGTAGAGTTGGGAGCTGTAATTACAAGCCACCTCATGAAACATACAAGCTGTGACTGTGCTAATAAAAGATTTTCTGTTGTTTTTTGTTATTGGTGTGTTGCAATAATGGGTTGATGTCATAGTTTGTTTCTGCATGCAGTGCATACTGCCATACCAATCTCAAAGAAAACTGCACAGTAGGGGCTTGTGTATATAAAAGTTGTTCAAGGAATCGACCATAATAAACAACAATAAACACTATAAACCATGATTTTTTTTGTTCTCGAATAGCTAACAGCTGTGCATGGATGGTGCACCTTACCCGGTCACACACTGGCGTAGAACAGTTCTTTTTAATAAGAAAAATGATTCAATGATAAAAATAACAATGATAATATAATAATGATAATAAATAATAGATAATAATGAAAATATAATAATAATAATAATATAATAATAATAATAATGAATAATTAATAATAATAATAATAATAATAATAATAATAATAATAATAATAATAATAATTAATAATAAATACATAATAATAATAATAATGATAATAATAATAATAATTAATAATAATAATAATAATAAATAATAATAATATAATAAATAATAATAATGATAATAATCAATAATAAGTAATAATAATGATAATGATAATAATAATAATAATAATAATAAATAATAATAATAATAATAATAATAATAATAATTAATAATATAATAATAATAATAATAATAATAATAATATAATAATAATGACTAATAATAATAATAATAATAATAATAATAATAATTAATAATAATAATAATAATAATAAATATACATAAAGAATAATAAACAAATAATAAATACATAAATAAATCTGAGGACCCCACCCAAAGACTCGGTCCATACTGGGTAGAGAGCTTTCTTTTATAATAAAAGGAAATGATGATAATGATAAATAATGATAATTTGATAGATGATAATGATAATAATAATGAAATAATAATCGATAATGAATAATCGATAATAATAACAACACATAACAACAACAACAACAACAAGTAATAATAATTAATAATAATAATAATAATAGTGTAATAAACTAATAATGATAATAATAATAATAATAAAATAATTAATAAATAATAATAATAATAATAATAATAATAATAATTACAATAATAATCTAAATAATAATAATATACATAAAGAATAATAAACAAAACAATTACATAAAATAAAAATCTGAGGACCCCACCCCAAGGATTAAACCTACAACAGAATGGAAAATGCAATAAATAATGGGACCTCAAACTGATTACCACACCCTGTGGCCCATCAAATTCCAAGCGACCCAAATAAGTTACTGTCAAATAAACATTAGTGCTTTTCATTAATAAATGGTGATTAGTGTTAACCTCTCCTCATACCCTCGGACAAACATACATTATTGCAGAAATAAACAAAAAACATTACCATCGCACACATAAGCGACGCACATACACCCACCACCACCAATGCATCGCCAATAGAAACCACTAACATGCACACCCCCAACACACACCACCACACAACAACACACCACACACCAACACACACACACACACACACACGCAAACAACACACAACAGAATACATCACAAGATCTATAAGTATAAACCAAACCTCCATAAATTCTGTAAACCAAAAGTCAATTACATCTGTCTTTTTCAGATAAAATATATTTAAACAGACATATCTTACAAATGGTCATGATTGCAATTACATTTAATGCAACATATAAACTGGTGTAGTATCCTAAAGAATAAAACACAATATGTATAACAATTCCACAACCAGAAACATATAAGTGTGCCTTCACGAGTCTATAATTAGAGTAATCCATGAACCAATAATGATTTTGGGAGAAGCCAAAACCGATCTGTCAGTATCTGTGCCTCGATTCAGCAGTCTTCCTATCATCTGAATAAAGTGTTTATCTACTATGACAACAAACAAATGACACTCCATCTAACTTCATCCTAAACTCAGTCACTCTTCGTAGACAAGATTATTCAGCTGAATGACTACAGAATCCCTGCTAAGTTCGTAAATTTAGTACATTGTTATAGCCTGCAAGTGTGATACATTCGCATCATGCTGTTGCACTGACTCAAACATCTGCTCCATACTTTACCTAATTGAAATGATACATTCAAAGCAATAACCCCTAACTGTTTTCACAAATATTGATCCTGTCAGCTGAAGATGCATTGTTCAACATATTGAGTCTCATACTTCCTATACAGTTTTTGAAGAAAATCACAGAATCAATTTAACATTAGATATTTGCTCAATTGTCGTGCCATGACATTAGTAGATGATAAGACACAGGCTCAGCTTCCATCAGCAATCTCTATACATGTCGAGTCCATCCTCCTCTAAGCACAGGCCAAACAACATGTTCCAAATTTACGGTGTGCTTTACTGATGGGTACCCCTTGTATCACATTAATTCACAGTCGTATTCTTGTGTTTGATGCAAAACTATCTGTTGTAATCAAAGAAAAGAAATGCCCAATTAATATATACTCTGTATTCGTCTCACATTAAAACAAATCCAAGAAACGAGTGCATGAAAATTGATTCAAAGTCTGGACAAGGAGTGTTGATTATATTTGAGCGACATACAAGAACATTTTAAATATAACAATGATCACAACTTATTTTCTATGAGACAATGATTCACCTACTAAGTAATAATTGTGTTGAATTCTATATAGTAGACATTAGGGGGGGGGGGGGGGGGGGGGGGGGGGGGGGGGGAAAACTGATATAGATCAATCTATAAATATTATAAATAGTAAAGCTGAGCTGGATATGAATGGTTGAGCCTCAATGAAAAATATCCTGTTGTCACACACACCATAGACTCCCTCTTCTAGTCTTGGAAAATGTTTATTTTGGTCAATATTCAATATATTCTCATTCAAAGGGGCAGGATGATATCACAAATTCAATTTGTTCCCACATTTCTTGTAAATACAAGAAAGTCATTTTTTTTTTTTTTTTTGCTTTTATGGCTCATGTTAAACATCATGCGAAACAGAATTTAAAAGTGGTCTTCCAATCTAGTTTTAACCCAGCTAGAGAAATACACAGGGCTGAGGCAAATTTCAGCTTTCAAGTGGACCATATAAGAAGATGAAAAAATAAGAGCTCAAATTTCGGAAAAAGTAGCGAGAAAAGTAGAATTAACCAGAGCTAAAAACTAGGAGAAAATAAGAGTGAATACCCTCAAATGGACTACATACTACTCAGCATTTTATATGATCAATAGCAATTTTTTCGCGGGGGTTTTAGCAAAAAAGCGAGAAGAAAGTAGGAGAATGTAGTTGTTCGTTGGAAAAAGTAGATAAGTAGGAGGAAGTAAAAAAAGTAGGAAAAGTAGGCAAAAAAGTAGGCAGACTGAAGCCTGCCAATTTTAATTTAGCCCCCGTAAGTTACAAATAGCCCCCTAAATCACAAATGCCCTCAACTACATACATTATCTTCAAGATATCATACTGCAATGCATCACTAAAATCAGCTTGAAAGTACACCCCTATAATTAAAATTTTGTTTGCCTACATTCATTTTTAAGCAATCCTGCTTAAGTTTGTATTTCAAAAATGATTGATTACAGTTTCATTTCTGTTATACATTGTTGATCTTCAGATAACATGCCTAACGTTGTACCATATTCTCATAGTAAAAATTGTACTGTTACAATGAACTGATTGGTTTAATTGGCTTGCTATAAATATTTCTGAAAGATTTACTTTACATGACATTTTAAATGTAACTTTTTAAAAGAAATTAATTTTGTTAAATTCATGTTTTGCATTACTGCAGTGTCAGTGTATGCCCCTACTGCCTAGATAGTGAATGATCGAATTAATTTTTAATAGATCTGGTTAGCAGATATCTAATGTACTGAAACTGCAGCAAACATCAGATCTTAATTTTTGGTTTAAAATAAGAACCAGGACCATACACTA
>JZLH01S0086275.1:9679-21524 GCA_001188425.1 Eucidaris tribuloides | reverse complement strand
GAAAAATCACCTTTAATGCGTTGGTTGGCTGCCCAGCTCATCCTGGGTCCTGGCCTCTATGCCTTCTCCCTTGGGGGGGGCAGCGGGGTCACCATAGAGCTTGAATTGCAGAAATACTACATTGCTTCCATAGCCGACTATCTCTTGAAAAAAAAAACTTCTGGAACAAACTTTGGACGTTCTAAATCTATTTTAATTGGCCATATTTAAAGAAAAAGCTTTTCATATGTAGTGGAATCAAGAGACATATATAATTATTCATTCTTGCCGAATTTACAAACAAACTACTTCATTTTCAAATTTTATAAGTTGAGGATGTTTTCACAGTCATTCCCTGCTCTCAAAAGTGGAGATGTGTTAGCCCCCCCCCCCCCGAGATTTATTTGAGCATTTCATAATGTGAATGACATATATTGTATCGTCTGCCATACAATGCCATGTAATTCCTTTCTTTCTCTTTGTGAAATTAAAATTTGAGGAAGCATTGAAGTATTATTTTAGAGTTTAAAACCGGTAGTTAAAATACAGTTAACCAAGTATCTAACATTTTAGTAAAATACAGTTAACCAAGCATCTCCAGTTTATGATACCAATACCAGCTTAAAGCCATGAGTCATCTCAGTAGTTTTTAAAAAACCACCAGTTGACCCACAACATTTCAGTTATTTAAAATACAGTTAACAAGCATCTCAGTTAGTTAAAATACAGTTAACCAAGCATCTCCAGTTTACCTAAAATAAGTTAAACCAAGCATTTCAGTTTAGCTTAAAATACAGTTAACCAATGCATCTCAGTTAAGTTAAAATACAGTTAACCACACTACCATACAGCGCATATGTGTATTTTCTAAAAACAATTCTCTTATCATATGTCTTTACTAGAACTACAGATCGAGAAAGATACTTCTGGGCAAACCTTCAGAGATACCATTTCAAAAAGTGAACAGGCCCGACCCTTTAGAAAGTCGTTCCTGGACCTGCAACCAAAGGGGAAATCCCCGCCGCCCCATCTAGACGCGCCACGTGGGCATACCCACCGATGCCAAGGACACACAGAATCCATGCATACCGTGCCCAACATTAATCACACATGAGCAGGACATCTTCCTTCGGTGCGATTGGGCATACAACTACAACTGATAGACTACAGCAGCCGCTGGCGTTGAGCAACTGGCAACAAAACAACAGCATCAACGCCTGACACAAGGCGCTGATTGTATTTCCATCATTGGAGGCGATATGCAGGGGACATCGCAAGATAGGGAGGGGGGCATCGGACCAAACAGCTGCCCTCTTAGTGGCTGAACTGAAGCGACAGGAGCTACCAGACAAACCCAAGGTAACATTGACACCTATCATTACCTGTTTTGAAAAGCTTAGTGTTCCTATTCTAAGGTATTTGATTTCAAGTATGTTCTGAAAGGGGAAACCCCATTGAACAAATGATAAGCTCAATGATAAACATAAAATGCTTTACCAAATTAACTTTCCAATAATCTAATGTTATAAACTTTCCAATAATTTAATTAAGATGAACATTATCAGAAACAAATATTGAATGTGTATAGATAAATGGTCATAAATCATGCAGTCGGAACAAAGATTCGTAGTCCGATGATTAAAACATTGCTGCTGCTAAAAGAATTACAGCACAATTGACAAATTTGTCACTTGTATAAAAACTAAATATTTTGGGTATTTTTTCTGTGGTTCATATTCACAAAAAAATAGATATAGAATTTCAAATACTTTGAAATATCTTATAAAAAGTGGCATAGAACTGTTTGGAAAATGGCATTTGCAATAAGATCGAACTTATTACCACTTCATATTCGCCTAGGTAAAAACGTACCATATAAAATCTTAGTAAATGTATAGTTATTATGAGCCAAAATACAGTGACCCGTTTATAGCTGTCAATGTGAGGCCTTTACAGACAGGTGGCAGCTAATCAAAAAGGTTTTGGAAACACATATTTTCTCCAGAATAATTTTAATGGCCACTATAACAGTTAAAACTTGTGCAGAATGGTCGCCCACTAGAAATGTTGAATACTGTATTATGGTGTGTAAACACTATAGTAATTCGGTGAAAGACTGCCATGACTTTGAAATTGCATGCAGGCCCATCACTATATCCTGATAATACATGTACCATTTAAACAATCTGTGTATATGGCATACACTACATTCTTAATCTCAGCTTTTGGTATGTTTTCTTTCGATCTATCAGGTGTGCGGTAGCAGTGTCCATTGGTTTAGATGAGCACCGTCCAGTACTCCATCCAAGAAACTGACGCTTGACCTTCGACGAGGGTTCCTGGGGCGCTAAAGACGGTCAGACAGACTCAGTAATTTTGATGACAGCTCATGTCCCGCGGGTGAATGTAATGCCACTGCACATGGGGAATAACGTCATAAAACAAAGCAAAGGTTTAGAAACCTCGTCAGTTATTTCTGATCACCTTTATATCACTTATATGTAAATATTTCGCCTGTAAGAAAGGATATAGTAAAAACTATAAAAGTAAACAAAGTTTATATCTTTGGCTATGTTATGCTTACTAATATGCCAAACTATATTAATGTGTGATATCCAAAGGTGCTTTATGGGAGTGCAGGGGGGGGGGGCTAAATCAGAACGTGCGCTACTGGTACCACAGAGGCGCTATTTGACTCTGCATACATTTGCTACAGTGATGTAATCAGCCAAAATGTCCTATTGACTTGTATTATATCATGTAAGGTGCATTTGCCATTTACATATATAGCCGCTACAAAACAACAACAATGGCCTATAATTATTACTCTTCAAAGTTGGGGGGGGGGAGGGTGTGGAGCTTGATGGCCCCTCCTTGGACTGAATATCACAGGTGCACTTGGCTGCAAGACTCATTCAGATTGATCTACATGCTATATTACTTTTTTCTGGCAGTATTATACATCTGGACTAAAAACACAAAAATTGAATCAAACTCTTACAAAAAAAGGGGGTTTTTTTTCCCCATGCTGACCCATTGTCTTTGCCCATGTGTAGCCTCGTTTTTACTCATTTGTTGTGCCTATGTCTGAAAGAAGCTTTAGATTACTTCACACAAAAATAATTAATTCGTAACTGTCGTATGTAACATTGTCATAGATTTGAATGCCAAATATGGGTAAACATACAATTTACAAAATGGTCTATTTGAAGACATTGATTTAATCAACAATGTTTCCAGTTTAAAATGATGCTCACCTTACATAATGCACATGCTATGTTGTATATTACAATACTGCAATTCAAGAATGAAGTCCTGGAAAATTTCTACTTACACATTCATCATTTAGTGTTTCATACCAAATAAAATTATTTAGTACCCAATTTTGTGATGTCCCATTTTTTGCCTAACGATATAATTTAAGCCCTGTAATAGTAGGAAATAAAAACAAAAAGTAGAATGTTGTGCTACTTGTAAATTCTGATGACTGAAATATCTGGTATTTGTGATGGCCCAATCATACGATCTGTGAAATAGTCTTCATAACACAAGTCATTCAGAACCATGTGGTAATATATTTCTTGGATGGATATACTGTAGTAAATTGGTTTATGATGCAAAGTAAAATTGTAGATAAATCTTCTTGTACAGAAAGCCAGTATTACAAATACTTCCAATCATTTTTTTTTTGCGCATCCAGTTGAATGTTCCCATTTTTACATGTGTTACAGTATTTGAATTGTTGTGAACAATACACTTATTTAAAAGTATGTTTTAAAGCTTACTGTACCTATTCTTACATGGTAAAAGCTTAGTCAAGTAACTGTCGCAATAATTGGTATGTAAGAAAAAAGATTAAAAAATGCCTTCCAAAATAGAATAATACTTTCCACTTGCTGCCCCATCACTGTATACATACAGTGTGTCCAGAAAAACAGGAATCTAGAAATACAAAGGCTTATTATGGGGAAGCAATGGAGCATATAATTAAAAAACACATGATCAAACAAACTTTAACTTGCTAAAATGCTCTTTCAAATGTAATTAAGCAAACTTATTTATCATGCATCCGTAAGTTACCAAGACTTTGAATATTTAATGCTTCAAAAATCAATTGCTACACTTGTTTGGCTTCGACACTATGATAAGGTTCCTCTCTCTTCTTTTCAAATGTGGTATGTGTGTCAAAGCCATAAGAATCAACTAGTTTTTTAGATAAATTTACAAAGTCATAGTACTCAGAGATGCCAATGACTTAATAGGTTACCTAATGTAACTGATTGAAGAGCATTTAGTTAAAATTTATTTGGAACATTTTTTTAACTGTATCCCCAAAGCTTCCGCACACAAAGGCCTTTATTTTGGGGTTATTTTTTTCTGGGATGCCACTGCAGTGTATGTACTAGTTGCGTTAATGCATGAAATATGCAGGGCCTATTGACTGAGGTGAAGCTTCCCAATTGCTTTTATCTCTTTGAAATTTTTTAATATTGGAGATATATGGAAGAGCGCCTGAACTAAAACAGATTGTATTATTTCATCCTTATCGCCAATAAGCTAAACCGTATTGCCATACAGTGTACACTGTATTTTAGATATATGTTACCTTTCATCTTTTTGATGCTTGTGAATGTAAATTTGTGATTTATTGCACATTTGTATTTTGTAAATCTGGCTTAACTTTAAACTTCATACTTTTGCAGCTTATGTCAGTCTATTTGGCAATTTTATAGCATTAAATAGGACATAAATATATCTCACAAATGACAGGTTCCCATGCAATGCTGTGGCCTAAGCCTTGTTCCTCCATTCAAGACCCAAAAATAGCGAGTCGCGGACTCTCGTTACTAAAGAACAAGTTTCCTATCCGGAAATGAAATTGTTTCTTTATAACCAACTTTTTCCTTTACCGGATCAGCTTATTCAGGGCTTGACAAAAAAACAAAATGATTAGAAACAACACACAAATACACACAGGAATATACAACGGGAACCCCAGACAACACGTATACTTCTTCGGTATAATCAAATTTTCGTTATATCGAGTGTTCTTATAGGTATAACGAGATGCGCACATAGTGACATTGCCTACTCTCCAGGATTAATAAAAAAGATCCTTCTGCGACCCATGACAATATTCGCGTTCTGTAACCACGGATATAAACGACACAATATGCAATATGTAATAATACAGGGTAACAACACAAAAGTGTCGCGAGAAACAACAAATACTATAAATAATACAACACAACAGGTGAATACCCAAGAATTATGGCCGCGACAGAGATTTTGGACTATTAGATTATGGTAAAGGTCCGACAAAATCGTTCATGTTGTTATTCAATCAAGACCAATAAAACTAAGCATAGTGGTCTTGAAGTAACCTCCTCAAAATAACAGTTAGTACGACTACAACTGAAATCGCCTACGTTACTTGACTATCTAGACTTGATACTCTAGATTGCAGATTGTCGGCAACAAACGCACAAAACTCTAGTAAAGAGTCTTGTTAGGGACAATCACAACTGTGCACACAAGTCACTTCCACCCGACGATCACTCAGCGTCACCAAACACACAGACGCACACAAACAGACTGTGCCAACGACTCACAACAACCAACCGGATCTAATAGCGCTACATCCGGAACAACCCGGCTCGGAGAAAACCCAGCGAAAATCTGCCAGCGTAAATATGCACACTGGCAACAACGACACAACACACACCTGTCAGCCAGGCTCACAGCGAACAACAGGCCACTCACTCTAACCCGACCAAAACAACCACGACACACGTCCCAAAAACTCACACAAACAGCGACACATTCAGACACACACCAAAGACAGCATATTGACTTTCTCAACGAAAAAACCCACTATGGTAGCGGCCTACTGCTAACAATAGATGTTCTTCTTATAACGATGGCACATTCGCACTACTCTAGATAAAATTATAGTCATTGCGCACCGACCATTCGAAAGGCGCGCAAGCAGCACCTATCTCACTAGTAGGACACTTGGCCCACACACCTTTTCAGTTTTGCTTATACAATTAATACATCAAAGCCTTGAAGCGAATTTGAGAAAAAGTCACTTCCAACATACACAATGAGCACTGGTCTTAAATTGTTATTTTCGACAACAAAGGCAAGACGATAGATACTCCAACCATGGAATTTTATAGTACCTGTAAAGGTACACCATCAATATCATGACATCAATCCAGTTGGTTGAACAACATCTACGGCTGAACATATACAATACCAATAGAAAATCACTTCGACCAGAGCGTTCTGTGAGCCTGGTGATCTGTCTATGGAAAGACTAGATCGAAAATAAAAAGCTCGCGTCACACCTCAGGTCATGACACCCTATTGGCCACATCTACGCAACATCGATGCGTCCTCATGGGCCGCACGATAGGTGCGCACTCTATTGCGAGATGCTCTGCATTGTTCGGAATGCCGCAGTCAATGAGAACCTGCCGCACATAAACTATGAACCCCGTACACCAGGAATCTTATAGGTGCAACAGGAAGACTAATAATATATAACATTTCCCAGTCCTATGAATACAGTTATACTAATACTCAACAATACACTGAGTAAAGACAGGACAACGATTGTCTCACAAGAAGTCATCTGAACAAGGATGCCCTCGCGGAATACAAGGGTCGCGAACCCAACATAACTATGTTTGGAGCGCAGCAGCAACAAACCTGAGGCGAGAACATCTCTCAACTTTGGGAAGATAACCAATCTACGTGAATGAAATTTTGAAACAAATATGGAGGGCGAAGAGCGCAGGACAAGACAAAAAAGAGGCAAAATATTACAAACGAAAATGCAACCAGCAAGAAGCTAATCTGCACCAATACAAGCCTACATCTAATGGTGAGCCTTAACTAGATTTTACTAGCTGGCATTTAATCTAGTTCGTCATAGGAAATAGAAAAATGCACGTCAAAGTCTGCAGGGGCCAAGAGTAATATGTATACTCTCTTACAAGTGATGCTAAAACCAAAAACATCCTTTTGCAGATACTATACACCTGTGAGCATAATCTATAAACGAAGACCCAGGCACATTCAACCATATTACATCCAACAACTCGCATCTCTACCACCATTTTAGTTAACCTAATCACGAAATCTAGTCTTACTCCCTGTTATGAAAACATAAACCCATTTCAACTCTCTATTCCAGATGCACACTACACTTATTCAAGTCAATTTGAGCGCTCTTCAGGAATAACACCTTGCATTCCTCGTCATGCCCCATTCATGTAAAACTGGAAGTCAAGTAAAACTCGCACTCTTAAGATTCCGCCACAAAGTCTAGACAAAAGTTTTACTAGTATCGTGTCTATGAATTACTGAGAGTTTAATCACATGCCAACAGATTCTATAAGTGTAGCCAATACTGTTTACTATCATGTGTTGAAGACTTAAAACTCGTTATGGCATAATCCGAACGAGAAACCCCAAACGGAGTCAAAAGAGACAGAGAGCCAATGACCCGCCACACAAAAGCAGGGCTAAAAATGAAGAGCAAATCGAAAAATCCACAGCAAATCGACCCGCCGCCCTGTTGACTATTCCAACCATAGAATGAGCGGCGCCACGTGTCTAAAACGGTATTCAAATCCATCTACACATCACACAACTAGACATAGTAAAGACGATAACCAATTTCTCCAGCAATCTGTAATGTTTTTAGCACTAGCACACAAAAGAGCTAAAATTCAAATATTTCCAGTACTAATAGGCAACTTTTCAAGGTGTCTCCAACTTAACTGGGCATACAAAAGTTGGTATCTCAAACCACTCGTCCGTACACAAAGTTAATCGTCCTATTCACACAGACCTAGCTGCAGCATAGAAGTTAAAATTACAGCCAGAGAGATAAGTAAACCTTATTGCCGCCTGACACCTCTATGAAGAAACTGGCATTCTATCATGCCGCCGGCCGGCTAAAAGCCCACTGAACAATGCTTGCCTTTATCGAATAGACAGCATTCAAAGAACCCCTCCAATAAGACTGCATCGCACTGCAGAAAATGCATGAGCCTAAAATAGCGGCATCAACCCCTGGGTGCCGTCGAATACTTCCACATCCCACAGGATGTGCTCCGACACTCCGTCTAAACAAGAAACAAACACAGTCTAATATGATAAATACTATGAAAGAAACACATGGAGATAACAGTCATCGGTGTCTCATTAGATCATTTTATATGTACCAGTTCGAGAACGAGGGAAAATAAGCCAAACAATAAACACCCCTACAAAGCATAATTCAAACATGAAAGCCTTATGTGCAAATGTCTTACAATCTTGAATAAGGTAATCAAGACTACGTTGAACGACACATATCACAGCACTAGCAATTCTATGCAACAAAACAAAATTCAACCCACGTAATAACACAACAAAAAAGCGCAACGAGGCTTTTGAACTGCTATTACCGTCGAGGACATCTAATCACATACACATCCACTATCCAACACATTCTGGCCAGCTCCACTCACCGACAATCTGCCCAGGTTACAAAATTACCGCCACTTGGAGTAGCCCTTGCCTCGCTGGCGGAGTGAACCGTCCTACTTCTTTGCCGGCTTCCCAGTGAATCCTTCTTCCGTGCCTACAGCAATCCACCCATGTCCCACAACGTTGGGACCTTCGGAGGATCTGTCGCGTTTGTGCCTCGTCTTGGACCATATAGCCAAAACAGAGAAAAGAGCGAGACGGAGGAAAATCAGAGAGAAAGCACCATACGTTAACGCGTTTCTCTTCTCCTTCTCCCTGTCCCGTCCTTCTTGTGCTTTCTTGCTGCCTGCTGCCGTACGGTCCCGGCGCACTGCGACTACGAACGACTCTTCTTCTCCTTCTTGTTGCCTGAAAATAATAACCGGGAGTGGTGAAATGATTAAACAAAACAAATTAAACAACATAAAATAAATGAATAAAGAAGAAGAGGAGAGGAGCAGGAGGAGGAGGGAAGACGGAGAAGAAGAAAGGACAAGGAGAAGAAGAGAGGGATGGAAGAAGAAGAGGGGACAGAGTAAAGAAGAAAGAAGACTGAGGGAAGGGGTGGGAGAGCAGAGAGGAAGAGCAAGAGAAGAAGTTGAGAGCAGAAGAAGAAAGAAGACAGAAGAAGAAGAAGAAGGAACAACAACAACAACAACAACAACATCTTTCTTATGTACCACATTTCATTACTGTAGCAAATATTGTTTCAATGAAAATCAAGTTCTGTGGTCATTATAGACAGTGGCTACAACAGACACTTTTTAAACACATTTGTCTCCATGAGAATCAAGTTTAGAGGCCACTTTAGGCAGTTACATTTCTTTATAGTTCCTGCTATAATTATCATGTATAAATGAAATGTAAATATATTACTAAAATGGTGCACAAGAAACTAGTAGGACCGGGAGAAGTAAAAAATAGATTGTATACCAAATGAAATCAACATATATCAATATTCACATTGACCAGAGAGAACATTCCAGCTAGATTGAATTGTCATTTGTCATGTAATTGTTGCGTTGACAAGATAAGAGCATGGAGAATGATTATGCCTGCACTCAAGTGGGGCATGATGCTGACCACAACAGAAATTGAATCAATACGGAACTACATTTCAAATTTGTCAAAGCAATTTCTGTCAGTGCTTTCCCAATGAGGAAAACATTTGACCCTTAAATTGTAACAGTTGAAACCTTGATCAGAATACTTTGTCAGACTCATTTAAAACAATTTTTGGATTGCTTCTAATCCAACTATTTTCCTTTAAAGCCAAGGTATAGTATTGGTAAATGTAAAAAATGAAATTCTTTGCAATCATATTTTTTTATATACATCATACAACTACATATATATGATCCAATCAATGCCCTGATTTTGCTTGCTCTGAAACCCTCCCATTTTTGAGGATTTACTGAAAATGTAAAATCTCCAGGGGGGGGGGTACCCCCGAAATTTCCAATAGGTAATGTACATACCGCTAGATGCTCTCCTTTAATTCAAACATTGTATTTTATCACTATAAACAATTTTCAGCAGGTTAGGTGTTGTTTGCTGATGTCTGGGGTGAGAATACTTTGTAAACAATTGACAAAAATATTGTCTGATCGACCAAAACTATACTTGGGCTTTAAGCTGCTGGAGATGACTTGAATTTAGTACAGCATGCATTTTCCACAGAACCTAACCCAAGATATCTTGTTCTTAGTCCTCAATGGGTTAAAATCAGGTGACTTACTTGCGAGGTGGTGACCTGGAAGTAGAACGTCTGGACCTCGAGGTTGAACGACGACGTGCGGGAGGAGACGCCGACCGACTGGGGGACTTGCGACGGGCCCTGGGTGGGGTCTTGGAGCGACTGCGTCGTCTGGGAGGGGGTGGGGTTTTGGAGCGGCTGCGTCGTCTTGGTGGGGGTGGGGGAGACCGGGTCCTGCTGCGCCGTTTTGGGGGAGGTGACCTAGTCCAGCTGCGGCGTTTGGGGGGCGGTGACCGGGAGCGGCTGTGTTCACTGCAGATTGAAAGGTGTATATGGAAGGAATTGAGTCTTTGAAAGAATTTGCAAAATAACTATATGGCTGGAATTACAATATTGTGTCAATAAATTTAATGTAAACCACTTGCTAACTAGAGCAGTTCAACTGCGTGCAGTTGATAGGTATGCCTCCACAGTCAGCACTCCCATCCAATTTGATTGAAAAGCCTTAGTAATTTGTAAGTTACCTTGGTAATGAGACCAAAACAGATTTGTATAAGCCCAGGTGAACTTTGACCTTTGACAATTTAACTCCAAAATGTAATCAGTTCATCGGGGCCTCATACTGCATACTTGACCACAGTCACATTAAAATCAGACAAGCGATTCTTGAGTTATAATGGTACTGAGCCCAAATCAATACATGTATGAGGCCTCATGACCTTTCACCTTTAACCTCCGAAATATAATCAGGTAATCTGTGCCTCTTACTGAATACTTGAACAAGTTACATTGATTTTTGACAAACCGTTCTTAATTTATCATGGTAACTAGCCCAAATCAGACATGTATGAGGCCTCGTGACCTTTGACCTAGGACCTTTCACGTCTGAAATCTCATCAGTTCATTGTTGCCTTATAATACATACTCCACCGAAGTTACATCAAAATCTAACAAGCTGTTTTTAATTTATTGTGGTAAATAGCCCAAATCAGACATGTATGAGGCCTCGTGACCTTTGACCTTTCAACTCCAAAATCTCATCAGTTCATTGTTGCCTTATAATACATACTCCACCGAAGTTACATCAAAATCCAACAAGCTGTTCTAAATTTATTGTGGTAACGAGCCCAAATAAGACATGTTTTAGGCCCTGTGATCTTTGACCTTTCAACTCCAAAATCTAATCAGTTCATTATTGCCTCATGGTACATACTTAGTCTTAGTTGTTCTTAAGTTATCACGGTAATGAGAACCGGCGATGGATGGATGGACAACCCGAAAACATGATGCCTCCCTCAACTTCATTGCGGAGGCATAAAAAATAGTATAATTAGCAGGGTTGGCCAGTAAATACCGGGTGGTAAATACCGCCTTGCCATTTTTGACAAAAACGGGAAATACCGGGGAAAAAAAAAGATGCACCACGCCATACCCCGGGGTACCAACTAGAAATTTGCCATTTTGTTGAATTATTTATTTATTTTTCAGCACTGTACCCTGGGTTACAAAATTATGTTTAAGTTATGAAATAAGGGTGAAAATAACACATTTAAATTCATTTTTACCCTATTTTTCGTAAGTTTATGCCTTTTTGTTGTGCACTTGCACAGCCTCTGCATCATCACCACTGATTTCATCGATCAT